>BPLR01016882.1:0-212540 GCA_021605095.1 Caerostris extrusa
CACAAAATACTAATTCCGAGCTCTAGTTATTGTTTGTTTGCTTTGAACATTTAATCATTTGTTTTGTACTACTACCCACTCAACCGTGTATTAAATTTCATTCAATTATGACGATTCCTTCATGGTCATTGCAATTTTCACAAACATGAATATATTTAGCTATAGAGTGAAATCTTTTTAAATCACAGGAAAAATTTTAATAAGCGTATATGAACTGGGGCCTATTGGCCAATGACTCCTTGCTTTGGTGCTCAGAGCCATTTCTGCATGTAGTGATTTGGAATCCACTTTAAGTCGTAGGTCCAGGTTTCATATGACAACTACAACTACACCACCACACATCACTGTACCTAAAGCTGAATTGCTCCTTTACAGTTTGGCAATGAGAAATTGGAAAGTGCCAAAAAGTGGCTATTTATTATTAATATCAATACATTTGTATTGCCTCAATTAAAATTAATATCATTACATTTTTATTGCATCATTTAAAGGAATATCATTACAGATTACGTTTTGCTGTCGTTTGAAGAATCTAATTATGGAACAATGGAAATTTTATTTTGTTCTAAACCTATAACTCCTCCGATTTCCATATCAAATAGTAATCTCTTCTCTAATGTAGCCCCTATTCAACATGCTGCATAGCCAACTAAGACATATTCATACTGAACGATTGGACTGAAGTGCTCAAAGGTTCGTGGGCCATTCATCTATTACAAGAATGCAACCGGTCGTCGCCGGAAAATATGATTATGCCGAGAAACTCGTTGTCATTCCAAAAAGACGAATAATCCATAATTCAAGTCGTCGTAAAATTGCCGAATCGATACGAACTAAATAGACTCATAAAACAGCAGCAGATTGGAAGATCATCCAAGTGTTTTAAAAGCTATCGCTGGTTCAGATTTCGATTTTTATCCCATGCGTGTCTTGTCTCCGAGTCGTATATCGTATTCTTAGAAAACGAAGAGATTTCATTGGAGACAAATTAAATCCGTTAAGCTGACGCGTCGTAAGTGGAGAAGTTTAAAATATTTTATTAGTTTTTGATGTTGAGAGTCTCAGGCAGCCATGCTAAACTGAATTTTCGAAATCTTTTTCAATGCGTTTTTAAGTGAACGGATTTGTCTACTTGGATAGAGTCGATGTGACTTAGCCAGACGGGAGAGATTTTTTATTTAAATTTTAGGATGGGCTTCTTCTTCTAAATGAAATTTTTTTTTTCCCACCTGATTGTTTAAGTTTTGTCAATCGCCACAGCTGTTCCTGCTTTTTGCTGTTGAGCAAGAACAGGAAAATTGTTTTTTAACTATGTCTTTTCTTTTCATTACCCTTTAATTTTTGATAGTTAAGTAGTAGTTAAACATTCATTTTGTTCTCTATGAATCTGCAAATAAAATTCAGCTTCCTTTAAATTATTTTTTAAATAAATTAAAGTGTTCTAGTAAAATACTTGAAGTATTTTTAGTGAGCAGTCTTTTTATATATATATATATATATTCATTAAAATGAAGATACGCCAAAATAAGTGACATCTTTAAATTTTAAACATTGTCTTATATAAAAACATTTTTTTTCATTAGTTTAATTAGATAGTTCAATAATACATTACATTTTATATATATCATATTTTCATTAATTCATTTCATTTCATGTGTTCAATTTTAATTATTAATTAAAATAGAATAAAAAAAATTTCTTTTTCAATTCATCGAAAGTTATAAATTCGTTTTTTTATTTCTTTGTTTCACTTTAATATTCAAATAATAAAGTACATTTTCAATTGTTTCTGTAATTTTCCTGAAATTGATATGGTAATTTAAATTATTAATTATGAATCGAATAAATAAATTCTATTAAATCCATTCAAAAAAAATAAAATCTTATTTTTAATATCAATATCCTTACATATTGATTGCACAATTTAAAATGAATATCATTACAGGTTACATTTAGCTTTCGTTAAAGAATCTAATTGTAGATAAATTCGATTTTTTTTCATTTCTCCTAAATATGCATAGGGCTGTTTAAAAGACTTCATGTTTTTGATGTTTTTACTACTATTGTGCAAATTTAAAAGCTTTTCTTCTTCATTGACTTTAATAGCTCTATGGTGGTGAAGCCCGTTTGGCTACTAGCAGTTTTCTAGACAGGGAGATGTTTTCTGCTTACGGGGTAGGGTTTTCAACTCTACGTATAACGATCTTACAATCATAGTAGATAGGGACTAAATGCTTAAGGTACAAACTACAAACACCATGGCACAGCCGGGACTGGAACCCACAACCTGTGGCACCGAAACCGGAATACTAACTACTCAGCCATCAGGCCCAAGTTAAACGCGCAATAGCTAAATATTTAAAAAAAAAAATTTATTGTAATTAAAATCCCCTCCGAAAATACCTTTATCCACTATTACATCACTCTGTTTGAATCCCTAGCCTGATCTTAAAATTTAAAAACATCCAAAAACATTTTATATGCTTTAATACATTTAAAATTAAATATCATTATAGGAATTAATATAATTACATGTTTAATTTAATGAGTATCAGAAATGAATATAAATGCATTTATATTCATTATGAATATTATTAATTGTTTAATTTAATGGTATCAGAAATGAATATGAATGCATTTATATTCATTATGAATATATTAAATGTTTAATTTAATGAATATCAGAAATGTATAGTTATACATTTATATTTATTATAAATAACATTACATGTTTAATTTGATCAATATCAGAATAAATATTAATACATTTACATTTGTTATGAATATCATTACATGTATAATTTAATGAATATCAGAAATGAATATTAAAACATTTATATTTATTATGAGTAGCATTGCATTTTATTGCATCATTTAAATTAAATATCATTACATGTTTCATTTAATGAATATCAGGAATTAATACATATCTTATTGATTATGAATATCATTATATGTTTTTCATGATATCATTTAAAATGAAAATCATTACATGTTAAATTTAATAAACATCAGGAATGAATAATAATACATTTATATTTATTATGAACATTATTTTTTATTGCATCAATTATAATGAATATAATTACAAGTTTATTTTTTAATGAATATCAGGAATAAATATTAATACATTTTATATTTATTATGAATATAAACTTACATTTTTTACTGCATATTTTAAAATGAATATCATTACATGATTAATTTAAGGAATATGAATTAATATTTTAACATTTATATTTATTATGAGTATCATTGCATTTTTATTGCATCATTAAAAGAATATCATTACGTGTTTAATTTAATGAATTTATCAAGAATGAATTTTAACACATTTATGTTTATTATGAAAATTATTACGATTTTTATTGCATCATTTTAATTGAATATCATTACAAGTTACTTTTTTCCTTTCGTTAAGGAATCTAGTTTTAGATAAATGCAAATTTCATTTGTCCTAAACATATATAGACTTTTTTATTTCCATATCAAATAGCAATCTTTTCTCTAATGTAGCCTCTATTCAACATGCTGAATAGCCAACTAAGGCATATTCACATTAAACGACTGGATTAAGTGCTCAAAAAGGTTCTCGGGGCCATTCATCCATCACAGAATGCAACCGGTCAGCTTTGGAAAATATGATTATGCCGAAAAACTCTGTCGTTCCAAAGACGAATAATCCATACTTCAAGTCGTCGTAAAATTGCCAGTCGATACGAACTAAATAGACTCATAAAATAGCAGCAGATTGGAAGATCATCAAGTATTTTAAAAGCTATCGCTGGTTCAGATTTCGATTTTATCCCATACGTGTCTTGTCTCCGAGTCGTATATCGTATTCTTAGAAAATGAGATTTCATTGGAGACAAATTAAATCTTTAAGCTGACACCTCGTAAGTGGAGAGAAGTTTAAAAGATTTTATTAGTTTTGATGTTAAGAGTCTCAGGCAGGCACGATAAACTGAATTTTAGAAAAATCTTTTCAACGCTTTTTAAGTGCACAGATTTGTCTGCATGTAGAGATTCGATGCAACTTAGCCAGAGGAGATATTTATTTGAATTTTAAGATGGGCTTCTTCTAAATGAAAAATTTATTTCCTCTTTATTTTTTTTTGTACTTGATTCTTTAAGTTTTGTCAATCGTCAAAACTGTTAATGCTTTTTTGCTGTTGAGCAAGAACAGGAAAATTGTTTTTAACTATATCGTTTCTGTTTTCTTACCAGCTTTAATTTTGATAGTTAAGTAATAGTTAAACATTCATTTGTTCTCTGGGAATCTGCAAATAAAATTCAGCTTAATTTAAATTATTTTTGAAAGAAATTAGAGTGTTCCAATAAATACTTCAAGTATTTAGAATGAGCAATCTTTTTTTATGTTATATAAATATATATATATTCATTAAATTGAAGAGATACATAAAAATAAATGATATCTTTAAATAGTAGAATATTAATTTGATAGTAGAATAATACATTAAATTTTATATCCTTTGATTTTTCTTATACTATTTTCCTTATTTAATTAATAATTAAAAAGAAATATATTCTATTAAATTAGTCGAAAATAATAAAATCATTTTTGATTTCCACTTTTTATATAGAAAATCAAATAATAAAGTAAATTTTCAATTATTTTTTAATTCATTTCATTTCACTCGCTTAATTTTATTTAACAATTAGAACGGAATTTAAAAATTTCTATGCAATTCATCGAAAATAAGAAAATCGTTTTTCCGTTTCCACGTTCTTTTCAATAATCAAATAATAATAAAAATTTCAATTCTTTCTGTAATATTCCTGAAAGTCATTTGCTTATTTTAAATTATTAATCATAAACAGAATAAATAAATTACATTAAATTCATCGAAAATAATAAATTCGTACTTTATTTCTTGATTTTGTCTTGATATTCAAAAAATAAAGTAAATATTCAATTCTTTTCTGTAAAATTTTTGAAAATCATTTGCTTATTTTAAATTATCCATTATAAATAGAATCAAGAAATTTCATCAAAATTCATCGAAAAAAATAAAATAGTTATTTTGTCACCTCAATATCATTACATATTATATTGCATCATTCTAAATAAATATCATTGCAGGTTACGTTTTCCTTTCGTTAAAGAATCTAATTTTAGATTAATGCAAATTTCATTTGTACCCTAAACCTATAGACTCTTCCGATTTCCCTATCAAATAGTATACTTTTCCCTATTGTTGTCCCTATTCAAAATGATGAATAGTCAACTAAGATATATTCACATTAAAAGATTAGATTGAAGTGCTCAAAAGGTTCTCGGGGCCATTAATCTATTACAGAATTCAACCGGTAGTCGTCGGAAAATATGATAATGCCGAAACCTCTGTCGTTCTAAAAGACGAATAATCCATAATTCAAGTCGTCGTGAAATTGCCAGTCGATACGAACTAAATAGACTCATAAAACAGCAGCAGATTGGAAGATCATCAAGTATTTTAAAAGCTATCGCTGGTTAAGATTTCGATTTTATCCCATACGTGTCTTGTCTCCGAGTCATACATCATCTTCTTAAAAACGAGATTTCATTGGAGACAAATTAAATCTTTAAGCTGACGCCTCGTAAGTGGAGAGAAGTTTAAAAGATTTTATTAGATTTTGATGTTGAGAGTCTCAGGCAGGCACGATAAACTGAATTTTAGAAAAATCTTTTCAACGCTTTTTTAAGTGCACAGATTTGTCTGCATGTAGAGATTCGATGCAATTTAGCCAGAGGGGAGATTTTTATTTGAATTTTAAGAGGGGCTTCTTCTAAATGAAAAATTTATTTCCTCATTTATTTTTGTTGCACCTGATTCTTTCAGTTTTGTCAATCGTCAAAACTGTTCCTGCTTTTTTGCAGTTGAGCAAGAACAGGAAAATTGTTTTTAACTATATCGTTCCATTTTTATTTCCCCGCTTTAATTTTGATAGTTTGGTAATAGTTAAACATTCATTTATTCTCTGTGAATCTGCAAATAGAATTCAGCTTGCATTAAATCATTTTTAAAAGAAATTAAAGGGTCCCAATAAGTACTTTAAGTATTTAGAGTGAGATATCATTATATATATATATATATATATATATTCATTAAAATGAAGAGATACTTAAAAATAAATGACATCTTTAAATATAAAAAATTTTCTTGTATAAAACCGGTTTTTTTTCTCATCAGTTTAATTAGATATTTGAATAATACTTTAAATTTTATATGTTTGAGATTTTCCTTATATCGTTTGTTTAATTTTAGTTATTAATTATAAATAGAATTAAAAATTTTCCATTAAATTCGTCGAAAATTATAAAATAGTTTTTATTTCTTCGTTTTATTTTAATATTCAAATAATAAAGTACATTTTCAATTCGTTCTTTAATATTCCTGTAAATAATTTATTTATTTTAAATTTAAAATTATGAACAGAATAAAAAAAAATGTTCGTTTTTTTTTTATTATCATTTAGTATCGAAATTGATTTTTTTATTTTAAATTATTAATAATAAATAGAATAAAAAAATTTTCGTTTTATTATCATCATTCATTATCGTTTTTAATTTCATTTTATTTCGATAATGAAATAATAAAGTAAATTTTCAACTATTTTTTAATTCATTTCATTTCATATGCTGAATGTTAATTAATGATTAAAACTTAATTATTAATTAAAATTAAATTATTTAAATTCCATTAAATTCATCAAAAATAATAAAATCGTTTTTTATTTCTTTATTTTAGTTTGATATTCAAATAATAAAGTAAATTTTCAATTCTGTCTGTAATTTTTCCTGAAATTGATTTATTCATTTTAAATTATTAATTATAAATAGAATAAAAAATTCCATCGAAAATAATAAAATCGTTATGGATTTCTTCGTTTTATTTCAATATTCAAATAATAAAGTAAATTTTCAATTCTTTCCGTAATATTACTGTAACTGATTCACTTATTTTAAATTCATAATTATAAGTAAAATTAAGAAAAATTCGTTTTTTTTTTTATTATCATTTATTATTGAAATTGATTCCCTTATTTTTATATTATTAATAATAAAAAGAATAAAAAAAATTTCGTTTTTTTATTATCGTTCATTGTCGTTTTTTATTTCATTTTATTTTGATAATCAAATAATAAAGTAAATTTCCAATTCTGTCTCTAATATTTCCTGACATTTATTTATTTATTTTAAATTATTAATTACAAATAGAATTAAAAAAATTCCATTAAATTCATCGAAAATAATAAAATCATTTTTTATTTCTTTATTTTAGTTTGATATTCAGATAATAAAGTAAATTGTCAATTCTGTCTGTAATTTTTTCCTGAAATTGATTTGTTAATTTTAAATTATTAATTATAAATAGAATTAAAAAAATTCCATTAAATTCATCGCAACTAACAAAATCGTTTTTTATTTCTTTATTTTATTTTGGTATTCAAATAATAAAGTAAATTTTCAATTCTTTCTGTAATATTCCTGTAACTAATTTATTTATTTTAACTTATTAATTTTAAATAGAATAAAAAAATCCATTAAATGCATCGAAAGTAATAAAATCGTTTTCTATTTCCTCGTTTTTATTTCGATAATCAAATAATAAAGTCAACTTTCAATTATTTCTGTGATTTTCCTGAAATTGATTTGTTAATTTTAAATTATTAATTATAAATAGAATTAAAAAAATTCCATTAAATTCATCCAAAAAATAAAATCATTTTTTATTTTATTTTGATATTCATATAATAAAGTAAATTTTCAATTGTTTCTTACATCTTTTCATTTTCTTAATTTTAATTGTTAATTAAAATGGAATAACAATATTTAATTAAATTCTTCGAATATAATAAAATCGTTTTTTATTTTTTTCGTTTTATTTCGATAATCAAATAAAAATTAAATATTCAGTTGTTTCTGCAATATTCTTGAAATTGGAAAAAAATTAGAAAATTAGAAAAATATAAATTTTAAATCATCAGCAGAAATTATTAATTCAAATTATGCAGTTTCAAACGGAACAAAAATATTTTGTGTCAGACCATTATTTATATAATAATGTTTTAATGCATCAAATATGATGTTTATTGTACAAAAGACATTATGTCTTTTTTATAATGTACACAACTTTATAATTCATATATCTGAATAATATTAAAAATATATTTACAGGATAAAATCCATGGAAATATAAACGAGAAAAAAGCAAAATAAACAAAAAGCTCAATTTTCAAAAAAAAAAAAAAAAAAAAAGAAAGAAAATTGGAAATATATAAATTTTAAATCATCAATGGAAATTTTTAATTGCAAAACAAAATTTTAAATTTTAACAAAGGCATTTTTATGTCAAAGCAATATTTATATATTAACGTTTTATTTAATCCAAGATGGTATATATTGTACAAATGACACATGCGTTTTTTGTACAATTTACACCACGTTTATATTTAATATATTTAAATAACATTTAAAATAAATTCACCAGATATAGCCCATGGAAATATAAATATGAAAAGTAAAATAAACGAAAAGCCCCTTATGAGAAAGCAAAAACTAATTATTCCAAAAAAAAAAAAAAAAAATTTTAATTGATCCAGTTTTAAATGGAACCAAATATTTTGATGTCAAAATAATGTTTTAAAAAACATTTTATGCATTAAAGATGGTGTAAATTGTGCAAATACATACCTTTGAATTCCTTGTGATAAAAAAGTATTTATCGAATATATTTTATGGAAGTAAAATTATGTCAAGATAAAATAAAACGAAAACTACATAGAGAATATAAGAATCATTTTTTACAACTCGGGAAAAAAATTTTTTTTGAATTAATTGATTTTTAATAAATATTATGAATAGATAATTATTTAATTTATTTTTTATTAGTCTAAAATTTACGCTAATTAAAAAGTTTTTATTTAAACCCTTTTTTTATATTCTTGTAGATCTTTTTTTCTCCTACACCATTATTGTATTTTATTAAAAAAATCTTTATTAAAATGCATTTTCTTTTTCTATTTTATTTCAAAGTTAAAAATGAAATCATAAAAACTTTTTTTATACATTTATATAAGAAGAAACTAAATTAATTTTTTTAATAAATATGCAAAAAAATATGTATATTAGAAAAAAACTTAAATGCAACTTTATACAGCAAATTAAATTCTGATTCTACAAAAGAAAAATATAATGATTTATACTCATTTATTTACCAGTGTAAAGAAAGAAAAAAAAATATGTAGACATTCAAGTGCAATTAAAAAGCTAATATGAATTAAATTTTTTGTTGGGGTGCATTATCTCGAATACAATTTTCTTTATTTTTTGACTTGATAGGAGTCTAGACTTACATTTGCTGCTCTAAATGTGGCATATAAAAAGTTCTCTGTTTATAAATGAAAATACTAATCTACATAAAACCTTTATACTTCAAATTCCTGCAGAATATCAAATGTTGTTTCAAAATTACATAAAAGATTTACCAGAATATTAAATTACAATGAATACTTTCAATTTTACTTTTTTTATAACACGGCACGCAGAAAAATTGGAAAAAATGTAAATATAAATAATGTACATAATTTCAATAAAAATATAAATAATTTAAATAAAATATATAAATAATTTATATAAGAAATTTATATAAAATATATAAATAATAAGTTTCAATTGTTTCAAACCATTGTTTCGTTAATTCCTCGGCATGTAGCATGATATACAACCTGGCTCTATTTGATTTCAGTAATATCATTATATATTTACTTCGGTAAAAATACAAATGAAAATTGTGGAATTCAAATATAGAAGACTTATTGAATAAAATGATTATCATATTGATTTATCACATTAAATTCCTTCGCATGTTTTAATGAAAGAATAATACTTAGTTTTTTTTTTTTTTAATTTTTGTTTTGACAAATGGAAAAGGCTAGAATAACATTGTTATTGCAGAGTATAAGATTTAGCTGTTTTATCATATATAATGTACTTTAACCAAAAGTCATTCTCCACTAGAACGTATGCAGCAAATTCCTCTTCACCATAGGGTGTTTTTCATACAGATCCCATATTTCCAAATGAACACGTCCAAGAGAGGCATTTGGAGTGTTCCATTCTCCCCCAGCTCCATCGGATATTCTTTCTAGCCAGAAGATTTATCATGTCTATCCATGGAAGTGACATGGAAGCTGTTATAAACATTTTCTATAAAAACAAAATTTCATAACCGGTTTGGTACCATAAAACATTCACCATGACAATTTACCGATGTTCAAGTACATGACATCCTTTTTCCTTTTTCAATTCCTTCTATTAGCTCACATTCTCCTATATATATCTTGTTCACATTTTCAATAGTTAATTAAATACTTTTTATTCATCCACTCAAGTTCAAATACATTCTTTTGAACGTGCAGTGGATGACACTGGATATTAATACAGTTTTTTTTAAATATTAATTCATTCATTAAAATTAATTAATTAATTTTTAGTTTTTTAGATTTAAATTGCATATATGTACCAATAGATGGCACCAGATAAACTTAAAAAAATGAATGAAAATTATTTAGAAAAGACTTTTTGCAATATAGAAAAAAAAAAGCAGAAAATTAACTTAAAAATTTTTTTCATATTACTTGTTTTTTACAACTCATCCCCATACCTAGGGCTGTGTGACCCTAAGTATGGAGAGGAAGACATGGGAGGGCTAAGCACTATGGCACAGGCTATGCCCTAATATTGGTCCTAGACATAGATGCTATTATAAGAGCTTTCTATAAAAACAAAACTTCAATTGATACCACAATTTGACAGCCAATTTGATACCACAAAACTTCCACCATGGCAATTTATCGATGTTCGAGTACATCACATCACTTTTTTTTTCATTTCTTTTTTTCTCCACAACCCTATACCTAGGGGGCTATGTAGCACCTGCCAGTTAGAAAGTTGACGGTGGAACATCGGTGGACCTAGCGTATACCACGAACAGACCACCGATATACCCACAACGGATATACGTTCCAGCCAGAAGATTTAACGTGTCTGTCTCAGGCAGTGACATGGAAGCTGTTATAAGAGCTTTCTAAAAAAGCAAACCTTCATCGTCGGTTTGATACCATAAAACATCCACTATGGAAATTGAGTACATCACATAACATATTCGAGTACATCACATAACTTTTTTCTTTTCATTTCTTCACACCTCATCCCCATACCTAGGGCAATGTAGCCTCTACAAGTTACAAAAGTGAGAGTGGAAAATCGGTGGGCCTCGTGTATACCACGAACAGCCCACCGATGGGTGGTGTACTCTGTACCTAAAACATAAGCCCCTACCAGTTAGAAAAGGGAGGGTAGAACATCGGTGGACCCCGTGTACACCAGGAAATCTATACAACCATATCTACGAGTGACGTTCACCCGTACCTAAGGTTATGTATGTCATACCAGTAATAATGGTGAGGAATACGTTATCTTAGGTACGAGGATACGTTCACTCGCACATTTAAGCATTGGTGGACCTTTTTGTATACCAAGAACAGCCTACCGACGGGTGACGTAACCCTGTATCTAAGGCTTTGTGTCACCCTAGCAGTTAGATAAGTGAGGGTGGAGCATTATTGGGCCTCGTATACACCACGAACAGCCCACTGACAGCTGATGGAGAGGAGAGTGCTTTCTGGGACTATTTTTACGGGGTAATTGTCTCATGTCTATGTGTAGTAGAGTTAAAACCCTAAACACTTCCACCAATCAGCTTGACTATCGATGTGAGACCTTTTTACACACACTGTTTTCAATGTCATCGAGTCTCCTCGTTTCTAAAAGCGGTCCATGGCACCCGAGGATTCAAACCCTTAGTCCTCCTCCAAGCTAGCTACACAAGTTGCCACTGGGCTACGAGTCGGAAACACCACAGCACTGCATCAAGAGTTGCCGCTTTAAAGTTTTAATAATGATGTTAATGAAGTTGTCTGAGCTCAATTTCGAACGAACACCCCACCCCCAGAGTGGCCTCAGATGGTAAACTCCTTCTTTTCCTACTCATCAAAACGATAATTATGACCTACGGATTTATTGTGCCAATTATTAATATTGTTTTAGTTCCTACCCACTGTTCACTAATCTATCATGCTATCCAAAAGATTTCGCTCCATAGAATAACATAAGATTTATAATTATACAATTTTAACATTATTTTTAACTAATGGAAAATAATGTGTAATAATAGGTGTAATAGAGGTGTAATGTGTAATAATAGGTGTAATAGAGGTGTAATAGTAATTTAATTCTGTTTCATTCAGATGTTGCTCCAACTCTCATATCAGTATTTCCGGAACACACCGCCCATTCTGGGAGTCTATATCACTGAAGTGCATCTCCGCCGGCAACCCCGTGCCAAGCGTCACTTGGTACCTGGACGACTCGATTGTGGGCCAGAGTCCTCGCATAACGGCCGGCGACTACATCAGCGAAGCGGGTCACGTGATCAGCTTCTTGAACATCACCGAAATCCGGGTGGAAGACAGCGGAGAGTACCAGTGTCACGTGGCCAATGACGTAGGGTCCGTGTACCACGCCAGCAGGCTTAATGTCTTCGGCCCACCCTTTGTGAGGCGCATGCAGAACATAACGGCCATTTCTGGGGAGGACTTGATCATGAGGTGTCCATATGGTGGACATCCAATCAAAGGAATTCGATGGTTGAAAGGTAAATAGAACATTCTTTTTAATCCCTGCCCAAGTTGAAAAGTACTACTGTGCACAAAAAAGTAAGACCAATTTTCAATTTAAATTTTTCGTGCATATGGTATTTCAATTTTTTTTTTTTTTTTTAGGTTGTTAGCATTGTCCTTGACATCTGTGTGAAAATTGACGTCAAAATATTCATTAGTGTTTGAGTTACGCTTGGCTTTGTGAGACGCTAAAACTGATTCCAGGGATTTTTGAAATGTCTGAATGAAATGAGCAAAGAACTTGCATTCAATTTTGCTTGCGGAAATTGAGTTCAGAATGTTGCAGAAGGCATTCGGCGAGCATTCGCATATCGGAAAGAAATATCGTGTACCACGTAATCTTAAAAACATTGAATGCACCAGCTCACATTGCATTGAATCTTCCTGACTTTTCGCCAAAAATGAAATCCATATCGTTCCACAACCCATATCGTATCCACCACCGTATTCACCTAATTTAGCATCGTGATACTTCTGGCTATTCCCTAAACTCAAAAGACCACCCGGGGACACAATTTTGAGTCGATTGAAGAGACATTTCAAAAATTGCCGGAATCAGTTTTAGCATCTCACAAAACCAAGCGTAACTCAAGTACTAATGAATATTTTGACGTCAAATTTCACACAAATGTGAAAGACAGTGCCAACAACCTAAAAAAAAAAAAAATTAAATACCAAATGCCGGGAAATTTAAATTGAATACTTGTCTTACTTTTGGACACAGTAGGCATTTGGCCTTTCAGGTGATTCATCTTCCAGTATCTGTCCTTCTATTTTTAGATTTGCATTATTATAAAAGATAAATGTTTTTACGGTAGATTGCAACTCAAAAGTAGAAACGTTTTTTACCAAAGAGCTTTTACTTTTTATAAACAATAGATTTGATCTTCGTAATTCACATTTCCAACAGGGGTTGTTAACCACAGGTTAACAGCCTTTATTCTATTATTAACGTATATGATGCAGATTTACTGTTATATATATATATATATATACATATATAACTATAAATATAATAACTATATATACCATATTAGACCAACAACTATATATATATATATATATTTGATGATCTAATTATTAACAGATATAGTTGCAGATCTATTCCTTTTATATAAAAATAAGATTTTTTTGAAATTATAACACATTTTAAATGTAAGAAATATGTTTGTAAGCATCATAATAATAATGATAAACTCTTAATAGGGCAAACATGTAAGTTATACATTTAAAAAATTATTTATTAAAATTTTTAAAAAATAATTTTTAAAAATTAATAAAAAATAATAAGAAATTTAAAAAAAATGTATCTAAATCCTGAGTGCGAAACCGTTAATAACGATAAAAATATAAACAATAGACAGCGGTAATGACGCCAGGAGCGCAAGTTTAAAAATGATGTCAGTATTAGAAATAGTTGCGACGTCATTTACCATTCCTAACCATAGAGCAATAACAAATTACTGCTCTATATTCGTAACTTTCTTAATAATAAAAAAAATATTACCACCATCTGGCATCGTAAAAATCTAGAGGCATTAAAAAAAGATTCGTGTTTAGTTAAAAAATAATTATTAATAATTTTTTAGAATTTTGAATTGTGCACCAGATAAAAAAAATAAAAAATTCAACCAAAACTCGACTTATAAATGCTATAATTTGTAAATTAAAAAGAAAATCACAATTGAAATTATCTAAGAAAACAACCAATTTGAATTAACGTAAATCTTATTTCTTATTGCCACTAGATTTTTATGATGCCAGACAGTGGCGGTATTTTTTATTATTAAAAACAAGTAATATAAAAAAAAAAAATTTAAGTCAATTCTTACTTTTGCAGAAAGTCCTTTATAAATAATTTTCATTCATTTTTTTAAGTTTATCTGGCGCCATCTATTGGAAGATGCATGCAATTTAAATCTAAAGAAAAACTAAAATTAATGAATTAAATTTAATTACTGAATTAATATTTGAAAAACTGTATTTACATCCAGTGTCATCCACTACAAGTTAAAAAATGTATTTGAACTTGAGTGTATGAATAAAAAGTATTTTATGAACGACTGAAAATTTGAACAAGATATATATAGGGAGAGTGTGAGCAAATAGAAGGAATTGTAAAAGTTATGAATGTAGAGCAATATTTTATTATTTCTCTATAGTTATGAATAGTAATTGAAGTCACAACTATTTACAACATCACAACCTGCCATCATTTTAAAAGTTGTGCTCCTGGGGTTGCTACCGCTTGGGTCTATTATTTTTAGTTTTATCGTTATTAGATATTATTTGATTGTAGTTTTTATCGTTAATTAGACAAAAATATTTATATTGTAAAAATAATACTTTATTTACAATGCATGAAAATTGAATTGAACCTTATAAATGAACTATGATTATAAATGAACATTTGATTAGCTCTTGTTAAGAACAAAGAAAGAAATGAAAGGTAAATTATAATAATAATATGAAAATTATTTTTGGTTAGTAGTAAACTGCAGTGATTGAGCTTACTAATCGAATCGAATAAATCGCTTTAAAATCGAATTGAACATTATAAATAAACATTTGGTTAACTCTTGTTAAGAATAAATAAAAAATGAAGGGTAAATAACAGTAATAATATGAAATATATATTTCTATTTTGATTAGTAAGCAGCTGTGATTGAGCATTAACTTATTATTGCTCAATGGTTGCGAATGATAAATGACGTCATAACTATTACTGCTCCTGTCAACATTTTAAAACTTGCGCTCCTATACCGCTTGCGTCTATTGTTTTTGCTTTTGTCGTTATTAGATACTATTTTATTGCTATTTTTAATGTTATTAGACAAAAAGATTTTTATATTTGAAGTAATAGATTTATAATATAAACAATATTTTATTTGCGATGTGTGAAAATCGAATTGAAAATTATAAATAAAATATGATTATAAATGAACATTTGGTTAACTCTTAAGATTAAGAAAATATGAAGGGTAAATAATAGTAATAATATGATTTTTTTATTTTGATTAAATTTAAGTATGGTAAAAAAAGATAAAATTACTTCTTAAATACATCTTTCTTTTAATTATGCAGTTACTGAAACATGATTTATAATTAATTTTTTTACAGGCGATTTTCTGTTTCATATATTCAATTCATAGCATAAAAACAAAACGCATTAAATTAATAATAAATTATATAGAATGGTTAATAATATATATCTAATTATCATATACTAATTACATGCAATATACTAGTTAATATACTAATTGCATATTTCTATTATCTGACATCATTAACAGAATTATACTGATGAATTCTACATTATCTTTGACGGTTATAATTAACGCTACTTTTGTAATACGGAGATTGAAAAAGATTAGAACAAATTATTAAGTTGTTCTAAATAAATTTAATAGAAATTAATAGAAACAAATTGCTATTAATATAAATCTTCAAAGGCATAATTTAATATATTAAATATAAAAATAATGAGAAATATACTTTGTGAAAGCATTAGTCCATGAAGAATATTAATAAGGAATGCCTCTCTGATATGTTTGAGGTTGGGAATTGAATTTGAAACAAAAAATGTCAAATGAAGTTTGTGCAAAAATGGTTACATTTGTGTAAAATTTTACCTATCTGGGTTCTGAGATCACTATCAAAATGATATTAATTCTAAAATTGGGGAAAGGATTACAGCAGCTAATCACAGCTTTTTTAGTTTAAGAAATTTGTTTAATTCTTATTTAATAAAAAGAAGAACAAAAATTATTTTATACAGTAGTTGATAAAATCGGTTTTAACTTATGCTTCAGAAACGGGGCATCTCAGAACTTTCTTTTCAATTCACAGCTTTGGCTTTATTATCATTTAATCCTGCATCTTTATTACAGTCACTACTAGAAACATTTAACACATAAAAATGCTCTTTTTAGTCATACCATTATAAAATACGACGACGATTTGTAGGTTGACGGAGTTCCTTGGTTATAGGTAACCGTTAACTCCTTCTTTGCATATGAAAGGGAAGTTACTTTTAGCTTTAAGCCCATTGCATTAGAAATAAACGCTTAATATAGAGATAATAATATATGGAGAGGAGAAGGGTTTTTTTTTTTCTTTTCAATAAAGTATTTAATAATTATTAATTATAATTTAATAATTAAAATAATAAAGTAAAAAGAGGATTTTGAAGAATTACAAAATGAACAGAGTTTAAAGGAGAACTTAAAAAATAAAAATACTTTCAATAGGTTAATCTAATTCAAAAAGGAGTACAAGTTAAAAATAACAAAAACGTTTAAGAGCAGTTTGTTAAGAGATGAAGAACTGGTAATGACGGGGAAATCTGCTAATCGTACAAGGTCAGTTGCATGGGAGCGATAGAAGAGCAGAGGCTGGCGGAGGGGAAACGAAAACGTTTCGACTACCAAGTCCTGTAAACAATATAGTCACTATGTGGCATTGTTAGATGGTTTGGAGCAGATACAGTTGGCAAAGATTTGTAGCTTGTCAGCTTTATTGTTGGTAGAATTAATTTGCTTGATTAAATTTGGAAGATTTTTGATATCAGTGAAAAGATAAATGAATTCTTTCATTAATATAACAGCATTTTGGAATAAGTTGAGATCTTCAATGCCAGGTAGTGAACTTGGTTGGTTTTTATTTACAAAAGTTGAAGGAGGTACAGCTGCAGTTGCATTTACGTTGTTTTTAAGCATGGAAGCAAAACTGATGTTTGGGGTAATCTTGTCTAGGAGAAATAACTTTGGGATAGGCAGCCTGTCTGTTAGATTAGTATTTATCTTTGGAAAATTTTATTAAATATACTATCTTTATAATCTTAAGTTGAAAATTTTATTTATAGTTTAATGGTGAAACAAATTAAATAATAATATGAGTCTTTTCAGAAATTCTTCAATAAATTTGAGTATGCCTTTATTATCTTATCGTAAGGAATAAAACTATCATAATCTTTTTTTGCATAAAATTGAACTCCTTTAAAGTTTATGGACTAGTAAAAGAGAATTATTTTAATAAAATTAAAAGAATTTAAATTCTTACCGCTGTTTAAGTTTTTATAACTATATTTTGTAGTTTTTAAAGTTATTTATATATTTTATAACATGAAAAAAATTAGAAAAATATAAATAGTTATACATATAATATCACATTTTACAAGCCGAAAATTAATCGTTATTTTAATTTTAACATAAAATATTTTGTAGGACACGCTCAATTAAAATTAATAATAATGAATTATTATACTTAAAAGTGCAATAACTATTAAAATTTAACGTAAAATTGTTAATCATTAATTTAACATTTATTTAAAACTATGTAATTAAATGCGGGTATTAATTGTTCAATTTTCTTTTTTAGCAAATTTCCTTCATTTATACAAATTTTAAAAATTATTCAAAAATTAATATTTTATAATAAATTATATATGCTTATATTTATTTTTTTTGTACAAAAAACTTTCTTTTAGAACAGTGCAACTGCTGAAAATTTAGGTTAAATTTAGGTTTTTTAAATATCTTTTTAAATACCAATCGTCAATACGTTACTTCAAATAAAGATATTAAACGTTCAATTTTCTATTTTAGAAAACTTCCTTCATTATACAAACTTTAAAAACTATTCAAAAGTAACTTTTTTTTATAAAAAAATAATGTATGTTTATATTTATTTCACATCTTATACAAAAAAATAATAAGTTGTTAATATACAATAAATTACCATAAAACTATCATATCATACCAAAATTACCATAATACCATATGGTAATTTATTACATATTACACCATTACCATAATACCATATTATAATTTATTGCATATTTAACCATTACCATAATACCATACTAATAATACCAATCACGAATATATTATTTTGAAATTAAAAATTATATTTTAATATGCGTACATTACTATTTTCACTTTACTTAATAAATCTTCATTGTGTAAATGTTGCCATTGAGAAAAAAATTTAATTTTAAACATTTAAGATATGATAAATTTTCTTCTTATAATTTTTAAATAAACATTCTAAAAATGTGTTACGAACTAATACATAATTCTAAAGTTTATGATCGAACTTTCGAAAATTTTGCATACATTCTATTTTCTAAAAATATTCAAACTGGAATACCGTACTGATTTTAAAAATTCTGCTAGAACTTAGCGCTTTCTTTAAACTGCAATGAAGTTCTCGCAGATAAATCCACAAACCAAACTTCCCTTTTTTTCTGTCCCTCTTAATAGAAGCAATTCTTTTTCACACTTGGCTTCTTGAATTCATTAAAGTTGAAAACTGCTTTAATTCCTTAAAAGAAAAATGTATTTTTCCCTCTTCCAGATGCTCTTTCCCTACGCATTGTCGCATGTGTTTGCTAAGCTAACAACTATTTCCTTAAATTTATTTTTTTTTTAAAAAAGGTCTGTTGTTTTTCCCATTAATTGAAATCGTGTTTTCAATTAAGGTTTTTTTTTTTTCCTTAAGTGTCTTGAACTTTTTGTTGTATTAATTTTTTTTTTATATCGTGTTATGTTGTAAGTAAGCGAATTTATTGTAAAATATCCTGCATATTTGAATTATATAGTAGAACCTCTGTAAGGCGAACTTCAAGGGAGACGCCAAATAATTCGAGTTATAGAGTTTTCGACTTATGAAGGACTTCGACTTACGCGGATTTTGTAAGAAAATATTCGACTTGTAGAGGTTTTTTTTAAATCGACAACAAAAGATTTGCTTCGTTAGAGTTCAAATGAAATCAATAGCAATAATAAGAATTATAAGAATAAGAATTATAATAAGAATATTTCATAGAATTGGTTACTGTATACTCATACATTGTTTTCGAAGAAACAATGATGTGGATTGTCAGCAAATCTTTGAAGTCGTTAACTTATTTTTCTTCGAGCTGCAGAGGTAATTAATTTGAAATGATCGAGTTGTAAAGGTTGTAAAATCAAACATTGCTAATGTTCGAGATACAGTGGTCCAATTTTTTTTTCGAGTTAAGGAGGGAAAATATATATCAAAACGGTTTGTGGGGATTGACTCATTATTTTGACATATAGAGTTTTTGAAATTTCGAGTAATGGAGGTTTTGTGGCTTAAAGGAAAGGGAGCAAAACTTTTTTCCGAGTTTTGGAGGTTTTCGACTTATCGAGGTTCGACTTAAAGAGGTTCTACTGTACATATATTTGATTCAAAACGTCATAATACGTAGGCTATAAATTAACGAATAGATTGGAAATAAAAATCGTGGTAATTTGCTTTGCAATACAGGATCATCAAAAATGATTGGAAACATTAAAAAAAAAAAATCATAACTAATGAAACTAAATATCTAATGAATATCTATGAATTATTTAAGATAAATTAACATTTTTTTTCTTTTGTAATTCTAATGAAGCTTTATCTTAATTTGTTAAAAAAATAGAGCACTGTGATTTTTTTTCTCTACACCAGTCTTGTGGTTGTTCTACACAAATCAAATATTATAGTTTATTTATACACATCAAATTTGTGATTGTTCTTTAAAAATCAATTATTATCATTGTTCTACACACATCAAGTCTTATGAGTGCTCTATACACATCAATTATTATCATTGTTCTACACACATCAAGTCTTATGAGTGCTCTATACACATCAATTATTATCATTGTTCTACACACATCAAGTCTTATGAGTGCTCTATACAAATCAATTATTATCATTGTTCTACACACATCAAGTCTTATGAGTGCTCTATACAAATCAATTATTATCATTGTTCTACACACATCAAGTCTTATGAGTGCTCTATACAAATCAATTATTATCATTGTTCTACACACATCAAGTCTTATGAGTGCTCTATACAAATCAATTATTATCATTGTTCTACACACATCAAGTCTTATGAGTGCTCTATACAAATCAATTATTATCATTGTTCTACCCTATACATCAAGTCTTATGAGTGCTCTATACAAATCAATTATTATCATTGTTCTACACACATCAAGTCTTATGAGTGCTCTATACAAATCAATAATTATCATTGTTCTACACACATCAAGTCTTATGAGTGCTCTATACACATCAATTATTATCATTGTTCTACACACATCAAGTCTGATGAGTGCTCTATACAAATCAATAATTATCATTGTTCTACACACATCAAGTCTTATGAGTGCTCTATACACATCAATTATTATCATTGTTCTACACACATCAAGTCTTATGAGTGCTCTATACACATCAATTATTATCATTGTTCTACACACATCAAGTCTTATGAGTGCTCTATACACATCAATTATTATCATTGTTCTACACACATCAAGTCATTGTTCATGAGTGCTCTATACACATCAATTATTATCATTGTTCTACACACATCAAGTCTTATGAGTGCTCTATACACATCAATTATTATCATTGTTCTACACACATCAAGTCTCATGAGTGCTCTATACACATCAATTATTATCATTGTTCTACACACATCAAGTCTACACACATCAAGTCTTATGAGTGCTCTATACAAATCAATTATTATCATTGTTCTACACACATCAAGTCTTATGAGTGCTCTATACAAATCAATTATTATCATTGTTCTACACACATCAAGTCTTATGAGTGCTCAATACAAATCAATTATTATCATTGTTCTACACACATCAAGTCTTATGAGTGCTCTATACACATCAATTATTATCATTGTTCTACACACATCAAGTCTTATGAGTGCTCTATACACATCAATTATTATCATTGTTCTACACACATCAAGTCTTATGAGTGCTCTATACACATCAATTGTTATCATTGTTCTACACACATCAAGTCTTATGAGTGCTCTATACACATCAATTATTATCATTGTTCTACACACATCAAGTCTTATGAGTGCTCTATACAAATCAATTATTATCATTG
The DNA here is from genome assembly GCA_021605095.1 of Caerostris extrusa. NCBI lineage: Eukaryota > Metazoa > Arthropoda > Arachnida > Araneae > Araneidae > Caerostris > Caerostris extrusa. Next base: position 21,688 of record BPLR01016882.1, read on the forward strand.
TTCTACACACACACATCACAGTCTTATGAGTGCTCTATACAAATCAATTATTATCATTGTTCTACACACATCAAGTCTTATGAGTGCTCTATACAAATCAATTATTATCATTGTTCTACACACATCAAGTCTTATGAGTGCTCTATACAAATCAATTATTATCATTGTTCTACACACATCAAGTCTTATGAGTGCTCTATACAAATCAATTATTATCATTGTTCTACACGCATCAAGTCTTATGAGTGCTCTATACAAATCAATTATTATCATTGTTCTACACGCATCAAGTCTTATGAGTGCTCTATACAAATCATTGTTCTCCATATTACCATTGTTCTATTACACACACATCAAGTCTTATGAGTGCTCTATACAAATCAATTATTACCATTGTTCTACACACATCAAGTCTTATGAGTGCTCTATACAAATCAATTATTATCATTGTTCTACACACATCAAGTCTTATGAGTGCTCTATACAAATCAATTATTATCATTGTTCTACACACATCAAGTCTTATGAGTGCTCTATACAAATCAATTATTATCATTGTTCTACACACATCAAGTCTTATGAGTGCTCTATACACATCAATTATTATCATTGTTCTACACACATCAAGTCTTATGAGTGCTCTATACACATCAATTATTATCATTGTTCTACACACATCAAGTCTTATGAGTGCTCTATACAAATCAATTATTATCATTGTTCTACACACATCAAGTCTTATGAGTGCTCTATACACATCAATTATTATCATTGTTCTACACACATCAAGTCTTATGAGTGCTCTATACACATCAATTATTATCATTGTTCTACACACATCAAGTCTTATGAGTGCTCTATACAAATCAATTATTATCATTGTTCTCATTGTTCACACATCAAGTCTTATGAGTGCTCTATACACATCAATTATTATCATTGTTCTACACACATCAAGTCTTATGAGTGCTCTATACACATCAATTATTATCATTGTTCTACACACATCAAGTCTTATGAGTGCTCTATACACATCAATTATTATCATTGTTCTACACACATCAAGTCTTATGAGTGCTCTATACACATCAATTATTATCATTGTTCTACACACATCAAGTCTTATGAGTGCTCTATACACATCAATTATTATCATTGTTCTACACACATCAAGTCTTATGAGTGCTCTATACACATCAATTATTATCATTGTTCTACACACATCAAGTCTTATGAGTGCTCTATACACATCAATTATTATCATTGTTCTCATCAAGTCTTATGAGTGCTCTATACACATCAACTATTATCATTGTTCTACACACATCAAGTCTTATGAGTGCTCTATACACATCAATTATTATCATTGTTCTACACACATCAAGTCTTATGAGTGCTCTATACACATCAATTATTATCATTGTTCTACACACATCAAGTCTTATGAGTGCTCTATACACATCAATTATTATCATTGTTCTACACACATCAAGTCTTATGAGTGCTCTATACACATCAATTATTATCATTGTTCTACACACATCAAGTCTTATGAGTGCTCTATACACATCAATTATTATCATTGTTCTACACACATCAAGTCTTATGAGTGCTCTATACACATCAATTATTATCATTGTTCTACACACATCAAGTCTTATGAGTGCTCTATACACATCAATTATTATTATTGTTCTACACACATCAAGTCTTATGAGTGCTCTATACAAATCAATTATTATCATTGTTCTACACACATCAAGTCTTATGAGTGCTCTATACACATCAAGTCTTTTGATTTCTCTACACACATCAAGTCTTATGGCTGCTGTGCACATCGATTATTATGGTTGTTCTAAACATATCATGGTTGCTCTATGCACATCCAGTCATATGGTTGCTGTATACAAATCAATTATTGTGGTTGCTCTAAGCACATAAAATATTTTTATTGCTTTAGAAACCTCAAGTTCTATGGTTGTTCTAAACGCATCCCATCTGACGGTTGTCCTACACACATCACATTTTATGATTTCTCTACACCGTAGGTTTTTTCTATACACAAGTCTTATGGTTGTTCTACACAAATCAAATAATATGGCTTCTCTATGCACATCAGGTTTTATGGTTGTTCTACACACATCAAGTCTTATGGTTGCTGTGCACATCAATTATTATGGTTTTTCTATGCACATCAAAGTTGATGTGTACTCAAGTCATATGATCGCTGTATATACATCAAGTCATATGGTTTGCTGTACACACATCATACCTTATTATTTCTCTACATACATCAAGTTTAAACGGTTTCAGTACACAAATAAATTATTATGGTTGTTTTACACACATCAAGTCTTAAGGTTTCTCTGCACACATCAAGTTTTTGCTTTCTATACACACATCAAATCTTATGGCAGTTGTACACATCAATTGTTATGGTTATTCACACACATCATGGTTGCTGTATACAAATTCAGTCATGGGGTTGCTGTACATAAATTAATTATTATGGTTGTTCTACACATATCAAGTCTTAAGGTTGTTCTATATACATCATGTCTTATGGTGTCTCTACACATATCAAGTCTTAAGGTTGTTCTATATACATCATGTCTTATGGTGTCTCTACACATATCAAGTTTATGGTTGCTGTATGCAAATAAATTATTACGGTTGTTAAACACATTAATTCTTATGGTTCATGTACAATTATTTTGGTTTCTCTACACACATCGTGGGTGCTCTATACACATCAAGTCGTATGGTTGCTGTATACAAATCAATTATTATGGTTGCTGAATACAAATAAATTATTATGGTTGTCCTTCAGACCCAAAAAATTAATGAATAATTACAGAAGTCTTAAAAATTAAAAACAATATCATTCCGGGTATAATGTATATCTTTCAATGTAAACATTCGTGAAGTAGAAAACAATTGTCCATTAATTTTTTTCATTAAATTTTATCACAAGTTTTCTGAATTAAAATTTACTAAAAGCAATTTAATAATTTTGTAAGAACAGTTGTAGTATTGTGTTGTTTTTGTTTTTTTTGTCTTAAATTAAATAACTTTAATAAATAATAATTCTTTCAATAAAGATTTTGCTACATGCTGTCAATCTCATTTAATCGAATTTTTTTCTATTTTTCTCCAATTTTTTTAACTTTAATGCTCTCTGTTTGAAGTTTTGTATTAGTTTCAGGAAAGGGAAACATTTCAAATATCCCTAAAATTACCTTTTACATTCTTTATTTCAATCACATGTACAAAATGCATCTGAAACAAGACTCCAGAAAACTTTGGCAAAAACGGGGAAAGGCCACAGGAATTTCTTGTTACTCTATCCAAAACATGATACCGAGAAATTAGACCTGCGACAGAGATTACAATCCTTGTGGTTTTTTGAAAACCACGTTTCGAATCATGGAAGTTCCTTTATTCTTCGAGATTGTATTTTAAGAAAATAGATCTTCTTTTCTAGTTTTCTGAGACACAACGATAAAAGGAAAAGAAGGTTTGCCTGTTTTTTTTCCTTTTTTCTTCTTCTTTTGAACTATCTACGCCTTATCCGCCTTTCATTTCCTCTGCCGCTTACAAACGTGTGCAGAGATTTTTGCATTGGCATGGCATGGAAAGCAAAGGAAATATTCTCCCCTCTGTGTTTACGCGACCTATTCAAAGGAAGTAATTTTCCAGTGAGCCTTTCTTCCGTTCTTCCTTTTTGGGGGAAGAGAAATCAAAAGAATATTTTTTCCTCCAATTCTCCATCTTTTTTTAGAGTGCTTTTGCATTCATTGTCCTACTCTTAAAAGTATTTCTTTCTGTTCTAAGGTATATTTTATTTATTTATTTTTAAACTACTCCATCTTTATATTTTCCAAAACCTGTTTCGCAACCTCCAAGTAGGTAAAGCGTTTTTTTTTTATTTTACTTATTTATTTTTTTTTTTTTCCACCACTATTTTTGATCGATTCCGAATGTCACTTCTAAGAAGCTTTAAGTGTTTTTTATTTTTTATTTTTATTTATTTTTTTATTCTTTCTTCCTTTCTTCAAACTTTTTTTATTTTGCATTATATTGTTATGAGATACTTGGGTCGAAAGTAGCTTAAGTCAAATCAGCTATTCTTCCGAAAAGATTTAAAAATAGCTTTGTAAGCTTTGTAATTCGAGATCTTATTAATCTCTATTTCTGTGTGCTGCCATCTATATTCTGTTAATTGAACTAATTTTGAATACATTTTTTTAATGGGATGTAATGGGAAATATTTAAAGGTATTGGTTAGCCTATTTCTGAAATATGTCTGCTTACGCCATTTTTATTCGAATCGTATTGTATACCTGTGTGCTATTTCCTCTTCTTCGATATTTTTGATCAGATATGATTGCTCTGTTTCAGGTGAAAATTCTTCGCCATTTCTTTCCGATTTAGGAAGCAATTTGAGTTGTTTTCCATTCTTTTCCAGTTTGTGAATTCCGATTCGTATTTTTGCACAAGAATATAAATGAGAAATATCTCCAAGGAAACACGCTAAGGATGCTTTTGAAACTTTTTCCATCATATTTTATATTGAAAACGAATCCTCCTCCATATTCTGCGTTTCTTTTCTCTGACTGAAGTATTTGCAATTCGTATTATAGTTCGTTACAAAAGTATTTCCCTCTAAACGCCTTTTGGAATCCAACAATACGCACGAAAATAGCAAAGCAAATCACATTTGTTTTTTACTTCGAGAGATATTTGAACGATTGCTTCAGATTTACATTACAAAGAATTCAATTTCTGAACCGTACAAGAAAAAATCTTTTATTACGTAAGATTAAATAAATTGTTTAAGTTTTCCGTCGTAAAAAAAAAAATTCTAGAATGTTTTCTTATTTTTGGAATTTCTTCCGTATTAAGTTTCTATCAATTATGTTTTTTTATAAAAAAAAAAAAAAAAAAGAAAAAAATAAACGAAAGATTTAAAGTATTTTTACAGAATGATGTATTTCCTTTTATTTTTTAAGCATTTTATAATATAAAAGGAGTATTAAATATTTATTAAGCATAATACTAAGAGAATCTTTATTTTTAGATACAAGAATAAAATCTTTTGTTGATTAGAATAGAATCTTTTATTTTTTTTAATTTATATGGAAAAATGTTTTTATTATTATTATCATTACTAGATAAAATTATAGATTAAAAACTTACATAAAGTGAAATGTTGTCTTTTTTCATATTTTCTAATTAATTATTATTTCTGTTCTTCTCATTGCTTTTCTTAAAGTAGTTTCTTAAAGTTATTCTCTTAGTATTAAACATAATACTGAGAGGCACTTTTATTTTTAGACAGAACAGAATCTTTTTTGTTGTGTAAAATTGAATCTTATATTTTTTTAATTTATGAGGAAAAAATGCTTTTATTATTATTATTATCATTGCTACATAAAATTATATACTTACGAAACTTACATAAACTGGAATGTTATCTTTTTTTTTTCAAATGTTTCTAATTATTATTATTTCTGGGCTTCTCATTACCTTTCTTAAAGTATTAGTAAAGTAGTTATTCTCTTAGTATTAAACATAATACTAAGAGAATTTTTTATTTTTATATAAAAGAATAGAATCTTTTTTTTTTTTTTAATTTATGTGAAAAAATGTTTTTATTATTATAATTATTATCATGGTTACATAAATTATAGACACAAAATTCTGAACACTGAACACTGAAATTCTACCTTTTTTTTTTTATATATTTTTCTAAAAAGTTGCTATTTCCTTTTTCTCATTGCCTTTTCTTTCGCTGGTATTATTAGTATTTTTCTTTAAGGAATAATATTTTTCTTTAAGGTTGCATATCCTACATACTAAAACAACATTATTTTAAATAATTACTACTCATGATCTATATGGAATGCTGCTATATGATCCATTAATAATGCATACACTTTAATGATGTGATAATAATGCCTCTATATATAAATTAACATACTCGTATGATTTTTGATAATTTATGTTACGTAAAAACTCATAAAAAGTTCTTATTAGTTTCATTTAATTTAATCAAAAACTGTAATTTTATTAGTACTCGCTTTTTTGCTGCTCACGCCAATATATTTTTAATGTTCTCAAAAAAAAAGAAATTAAATGGGTTGTAAAATAAATTAGTTTTGAAAAAATCAAAGAATTTTTTTTTCCCTTGGAGTTTATTATATTATTTTCCAGAACAAACTAAAAATACTACGAAATAAATTTAATTACTTTTTAGATAAATAAAACTATGATTTTTGATATCTAATTAGTCATAAAATAAAGTAAAAGTTTTATTGTTCAAAACTCGTCTGCTATTATTTGCTTTTTAATATTATAGCATTTATTGTTACATTTTAAAATTATTTTTATTTACGTTTATCTATTACATAAAACTGTAATCGTCTGGCGTCTGGCAAATCTTAATTTAAGAAAAAAATTTTTAACTTAAAAAATTTTAATAATACGAACAAAAAGTAAGCTTTTATCTGGAGATAAAGATAAATATATATTATGTAAGATTATTACTATGTTTATTCAAAAATTAATTGTGTTTTCTTTCAAAAAAAGTTTAATAATTTTAAATTCATTTTGTAACTGAGAATATTTTAAATATTTTTTATTTGTCTGCATGGCAACATTTAATATTTTTTGCACAAGAAGTTGCTGTAAAAAAAAAACCAAACGATCATTAATTTTGTTCTTACAAAATATTAGTAAATAATTATTTATATCAAAAATGTATTCTAAATTCTATGAGAATGTTGCTTAAGAATATATATTCCTAAAATTCAAAGAGGACAATATTTTGTCTTTAACCTTGATAAAATTCAGAAAGTCAAATAATAAACTCAAACGATTTTGGATTAAAAATATTCAGATAAGATTGTTCCATGACAAAATTCCTACATATTAAAAAGATTAGCCTAATCATTTAGATATTTATAAAGATTTATTTCATTATTATCTACAAAAAAAAGGAAAATGAACTTAGAGATGTGATATTTTTATGTTCTTTCTAAATACATGTATATGTCTATGCTTTTTTTTTACTGAATTAATTATATTTTCTTCCACAAAAAGTTTAATAATTTTAAATTCATTTCGTAATTTCAAATATTTTAAATATTTTTGATTCGTCTGAATGGCAACATTTAATACTTTCTGCGTAAGAAATTGCTGTAAAGAAAAAAACCAAACGATCATTAATTTTGTTCTTACTGAATGTTAATAAATAATTTATTATGTTAAAATAAGAATATTCTACATTATATGAGAATGTTGCTTCAGAATAAATATCCAGATAATTTTAAACGAATAATATTTTATCTTTGATCTTGATAAAATTCAAAAAGTTAAATAATAAACTCCAATATTTTGAAATAAAAATATTCAGGTAAAATTGCTTCATGACAAAATTCTTATATGTTAATAAGATTAATCTAATAGTCTAAATAATAATAACATAGATATTTAAAAAGATTTCATTAATATCCATAAAAAAAAAGAAACTGAATTATTTAACTTATTATGAACTTTATTTATTTATATATGTATATATTCCAAAAATAGTTTAATAATTTTAAATTCATTCTATAGTAACGAATATTTAAATATTTTTTATTTATTTGAATTGTAACATTTCACATTTTTTCTTTAGAATTCTTGTAAAAGAATACCGGATAATTATTAATTTTGTCTTTACTGAATATTAATAAATAATTAATTATGTCAAAATAAGAATACTTTAAATTCTATGAGAATGTTGCTTAAAAATATATATACAGAAGATTATAAACGAACAGTATTTCGTGTTTAACGCTGATAAAATTTAGGAAGTTAAATAATTTTATTTTTATTTAATTATTTATTTTATGTTTATTTTTTTTGAAATAAAAATATTTAAGTAAATTTCTTCCTTGATTAAACTTTTATATGTTAATAATATTAATCTAATCATCTAAATAAAAACATAGATAATTATAAAGATTTATTTCATTAGTTATATATATGCATATATTACTAGCAGTATATTTATCTGCTTCACATTAATTTTCCATCATAATTAAGAAATATTTTTTTCTTGATTTTTATATATTTATATTAAAAACATCTCCCAGACTTAATCAACCAACCATTCTTCGTTAGTAATATACAAATTAATTATTAATTTACAGTTATAAAACGGATATATTATTATGGAAAATTCCTCAAATAATTAATTTAAGTGATGTAACTGTTTTTCCAATTATCAATCAAATGTTATAAGAAACATTGCATATGTTTTACAATAGTAACATAAAATATACGTTATAATAGTAACATAACTTATGCGTTGCAATAGTAGAGAGTTTTTGCATACCGTACGTTAGTTACCGTAGGTCGTCCATTAGCTTTTTCTCCCTAGCGCGCATGCTCATAGGAAACTTAATTTCCTATGGGCATGCGCGCTAGGGAAAAAAAGCTAACGGACGTCCTACGGTAACTAACGTACGGTATGCAAAAACTCTCTAGTAACATAAAATATACGTTACAATAGTATCATAACATAGTCGTTACAATAGTGTCATAACATATATATTAGAATAGTAATATAACTTATGTGTTACAATAGTATCATAACATAGTCGTAACAATAGTAACATAATATATACGTTGCAATAATAACGTAACATATTCGTTACAATAGTAACATAGCATATACATTACAATAGCAACATATTTACGACTCTGAATCCTAGAATACGTTTACTATCAGACACATATTTTTTTTTAGAGTATGACTAATTTTAACTCATACAGGATGCCTACTAAGTTTATGCCTACACCCATACACAATAACTTTATAACGATAACAACTCTTGCCAAGACATAACGTCTAAGTATATTAAAATCTTTATAAAATACACTGTGTTATATAATACAGCACTACCTGGCGGTAAACAGCAAAGTTAGCATTCCTATCACGAAAAGGGTACCAGATACGGTGAAAAAGTCAGCCACAAAGTTGTAGAGCCACATTAATTTAGTACAAACCTTACCTTATGGACAATAATGTTAAGAGCAGTAAATGAAAAGTATTTGTTTGATCACGATTTCAAAAATTTTTATTATTAAAAAAATCTGCTCACGACATTATTTAAGGGAAAGCGGTAACCTGTAATAAAAAAGGGAAAAAATGCATCAATACCTTGTGCCATTTTTTCCCCAATTACACTACATGCTGTTGGAATGAAAATATCTTGTTTGATGTCTTGCATTCGTAAGATCGTAGTAATACAAAAGAAAATGCAGAACACAAGCCATGGAAAGCTCCAGAGTAATCCCTTAAGCCAACTAAAAGTTTTAATTAAAGGTAATCGAATCAAAAGAGGGGCAAAAAAGAAGAATATTTTAAAGTTAGAACTTCTTTCTTTTGTTCTGCAGACATTATCTTCAACAAACTAAAATAACACGTTCGCCTCTGGCATTATCCCATGACGATACTGCAGAGAAAGGTAATCAAAAAATTTAGATAACCTCCTCGAAACATCAGTTTAAATCTTTTTCAAGAGGGGATGTTATAAGATCAAAGATCATGTGTTGAAATAGTAGCATAACATATTTGTTTTCATAATAACGTAACATACTTATTACAATAGTAACATAACATATTCGTTACAAAAGTATCGTAACATATGTGTTACAATAGTGCCGTAACATATTTTACAATACTAACATAACATATGTGCTAATAGAAACATAACATATTCGTTACAATGGTATCGTAACATATGTGTTACAATAATAACATAACAAAATCGTTTGAATACTAACATAACATATTCATTACAATAGTAACATAACATACACATTACAATAGTATCTTAACATATATATTACAATAGTAACATAATATATACGTTATAATAGGCACACGTTATAATAGTAGCATAACGTATGAATTACAATAGTAACATAACATATGTATTACAATAGTATCATAGCATATGTGATACAATAATAACATAACATATTCATTATAATAGTAACATAATATATCAGTTACAATAGCAGAATAACATATGTGATACAACAAAAGTAGCATAGCGTGTATGTTACAATAGTAACATAAGTAACATATTCGTTATAATAGTAACATATTTATGACACTGAATTTTAGAATACTTTTACTATCAGACAAGCGTTTATTTTATTTTTTTTTACGGTATGACTGATTTTATCTCACATGCCCACTTAGGGAAAACTGTAACTTATGAAAAAGAAAGGAAAAACCCATCAATACCTTATGCCATTTTTCCACAATTACAGTACTTGCTGTTGGAATTAAAATATCTTGTTTGATGTCTTGCATTCATAAGATCGTAGTAATACAAAAAAGAAAATGCATATCGAATGCAGCACACAAGCCATGGAAAGCTCAAGAGTAATCCCTTAAGCCAACTAAAATTTTTAATTAAAGGTAATCGAATCAAAAGAGGGCAAAAAAGAAAGAATATTTTAAAGTTCGAACCTCCTTTCTTTTGTTCCGTGGCATTATCTTCTGAAACTAGAATAGCACGTTCGCCTCTGGCATTATCCCATGACGATACTGCAGAGAAAGGTAATCAAAAAGTTTAGATAACCTCCTCGAAACATCAGTTTAAATCTTTTCCAGGAGGGGATGTTATAAGATCAAAGTTATTTTTTGATCTAAAAATCATTAATCCATTTAAAAGTAAATACCGTGATAGATAAAGCCCCGTTTGAAGACACGATTTTAATCTAAGGTAGCATTCCTTGGTATTCAATATCTGGCCCAAAGATAATCAAGTTTCTGTTGTTGGCTTTTGTACCGATATTTATGTGAGTTTCTTTGACTTTTAAATCTTGAAGCCTAGTCTGTTATTAATCTTCAAATATTTCCTGTGTTATCCTTTTAGAAGTTTATTTTTTACTTTCTTGTACAAGTCATATCATTTTAAAATGGATTTAATCGTCTTAAACTGGCTCATATTTTAATACTAAGTTCTTGTTTAAATATACGGTATTTGCAAAAACATATCATAAGTCCTCTACTTTTAATAAATGCACAATTTATTATTTTCTAACTGGCTTTTCTAGTGTTAATTCTCTACTATTTTCTAACAAATCACTATAAAAAAATTTTTGAATTATGCTTAAATGTCATAGATTTACCTTTGATAAAATTATTTATGTAAGCATTTGATATCTTTAATTGATAAAAACATATCATCTATTCTCATATATTCTTCTTATAGATTATAAGTTTTGTTACTAATCTCTTATTTTTTAATATTTTACTTTATGTATGTTCAAATTATAGTACGTATGGCTATCATAGCTTAAAGGATATTTTAAAATATTCATTTACAAATTTATTCATTTGCAATTATTTAAAAATACCATAAATCCGCTGCTTTTAATAAATAAACTATTTTTTTTTATTTTTTAACTGGCTTTTCTAGTCTTAATTCACTTTTTTTTACTAATAAATAACTATACAAATATTCGAATTGCTTAAATACCGTAGATCCTCTCTTGATAAAATTATTTATGTTTGCAATCTTTGATTCATAAAAAAAAAATATTTATCTCTTAAACATATTTTCTGTCATTTAGATTTCTTACAGATTATGAAAAGCTAACCATTTATTGTTTAACGTTTCACTTTATGTATGTTTAATTAAAAATACATGTGGCTATTATAGCTTAAAGAATATTTAAAAATATTCTTTATAATTTAAAGTTCAGTTTAGTTGTTATAAGGTTTACTAATTTTGTTTTCATAAGTTATAAAACAAAATTAAGAAAAGTAAGATTTTTTAAAAAATCTGTATTATATGTGTTTTTTTTTTAATTTACTTAATTAAGAAATAATCTTTTCATGTGATCTTTTTAATTTACTTAATCAATTTACTTAATTTTACAATTAAGAAGATCTTATATTTACGGCAGTTCTTTATAAAATTCATAATTCTAGAAATTTTTATCAAAAACATTTTTAGTAAAAGAAAGCAAATATGCGTGTAGTGTTATATAGACGTCGTGAAATGATGCATATTTAAAAAGTTCAGCTTTATTTGCATTACCTTACATCAAAAAATACACAAAACTCTTCAAAGATTATTGAAAAGTTTTGATTTTTATATTGCTAGTCCAAATGTTCATTTAAATCTCCTCATTTTTAATTTCTTAAAAAAAAAACTCATGTTTAACTAATTTAAAATCGTTATAAAACTAAAAGCACTTTTAATTTTAACTAATTAAATAAAAGACAGCGAAAATAGTAAATTAAATTTAAAACAAGTAAAAATAAAAAAAATTAAGTCAATTCCTACTATTAGCTCACACTCTCCCTATGTCTCTTTTTTTTGAACTTGTAGCGGATGATACTTGATGTTAATATAGTTTTTTTAATTTTAATTCATTAATTAAATTTTTAAGTAACATGTATCTACCAATAGATGGCGCCAGATGTAAGAGGAAAATTTCAACTTTATTTATAAAAGACTTTCTGCGATATAGTGAAAAAAAGTAGAATCGACTTTAAAAATATTTTTTTTTATATTATTTGTTTTAGTCCCTTACAAATAAAAGTTGAAATTTTCCTCTTACATCTGGTGCCATCTACTATTAGATACATGCAACTTAAATCTAAAATTAATTTATTAAATTTAATGAATGAATTAATATTTGAAAAAACCGTATTAACATCGTCCTCCACTACAAGTTAAAAAAAAATGTATTTGAACTTGAGCGTATAAATAAAAAGTATTTTATAAACGATTGAAAATTTGAACAAGATATATAGGGAGAGTGTGAACTAATACTAGTAGGAATTGAAAAAAGCGGAAAGTTACATCTAGAATCTTAAATAAACACAATTATCGTGCCTATGTTCTTTTTTTTGGAAAATATCATTTATTTTAATATTGCATATGTTGTATAGATAAAAGATGTACATCATTATTATTTATGTATGGAAACATGTATTATAGATCGTCAATCGGTTGAATGCTTAACACAAAACGCCAGTAGTACTCAATCTTGTGACATCTTTTAACGTTGTGTCATTCGAAATCATTGCTAAAGGCTAAACTCTTACTTAGAAAATTTTATTACAAATAATTTTTTATAATTATACCTTTTATAGAAATTCTGCTTAAAAACGAATTAGATTTTTCATTAACTAAAAAAAGCTTTAATTGTGATAATTTTTATTTTTATATGATAATGTCATTGTAAACATCTTTGCGATAAACTTGATAGAAGTAGGCTTAATAGTGGCAATTAAATTTATTTTTAAAAATTATATTAATTAAAATTTGACATTATCACTCTCACTTTTCAGTTAGGACCAACATTATTCCATACGCTATATAGACAAAAGATGTATTTCCTTTTTAATATCATTTTGATAAAAATCTCAGAATATAATGTATTCTAAGAAGTATTATTGCTTTATACGCTATATAGACAAAAGTTGTATATCATTACTACTATCAGTTTTATTATAAATCATAGAATATATTATATTGTAAGGATTAGCGTTATTCCATACGTTTTATAGGCAAAAGGTGTATATCATTAATGCCAGCACTTATCATTAAAAAAATCACAGAATATATTATAATCTAAGGACTAAAATTATTCCATACGCTATACAGACAAAATATATGTATCAATTTTTTAAAAATTACTGAATATATTATATTCTAAGGACTACCATTATTTCATGCGCTCTATAGACAAAAGATATATATCATTTTTATTAAAAATTGCAGAATATATTATATTCTAAGGACTATCATTATTCCATATTCTATATAGACAAAAGATCTATATCATTTTTCATAAAAAGTCACAGAATATATTATATTCTAAGAACTACCATTATTTCATACGCTATATAGACAAAAGATGTATATCATTATTACTATACTTTTCATTAAAAATCCCATAATATACTTTATTCTAAGAACTGCTATTATTCCACAGCTATATTGACAAAAGATATATATCCTTTTCATTAAAAATTCCTAGAATATATTATATTCCTAGGATTACCATTATTCTACAAGCTGTATAGATAAAAGATGTATGTCATTATTACTATACTTTTCATTAAAAATTACAGAATATATTATATTTTAAGAACTACTATCATTTCATATGATATATAGACAAAAGATGGTTATCATTTTTAATATCATTTTCATTAAATATCTCAGAATAGATTGTATTTCCATGCATGTTTTGTTTTATATACATCAATTATGTAATAGCGATTTTTAGCAATGCATTAAAATGAAAACTACATGCAAATTATTTTTACAAACAAAATCATAGTTATATTTTTAATCTTATTTGTAAGAAAATACATATGGGATGTAAAAATATAAAAAATTAACTATCAAAGGAGGAATTATTAACAAGGATAAATTTTAATGAACTTATACCATAAATAATAATCAGAATGTAAAGGTTAAGAAATTTCTTTTACATTAAGATGATATTTAAATTTTAAAACATTACTGATTTTTCTTTCAACAATTTTATTTAATCAAAAGAATGAAAGGATGTTAAAGTTTCTACGTATTATAAGGTTTTATTTAAAATATATACTCATTCTATGCATTATCTGAAAATATCAAAAAAAACTACATTAGCATGTTTTCTTTTAAAAATAATTTCATACTTTAAAGTTTTAAAAATTACTTCACAAATATTGCTTCACTTCTTTTAAAAATTACTTCATACTTTAAAACTTAAAACTTAGACACATTGTAAAAACTTGAATCTTCTTTCATGAAAATCCTTCCACCCAAATATATGTATCTGAAATAAAATTTTTTTAATTTTTAAAAATTTTATGCATAATTAATAAATAGCTACGATCCTTTTGAAATTATCAGGCATTTTAAAAAATTTGAAATAAAAATAAAAGTATAACTTATTTTAGTGTTTGTTTCACAAACTTAAACACCATTACAAACAATTTTATTTTTCCAGTGTAACCTAGGATATTTTGACTGGAAATTTTTATAAATAAAGAATTTTATACCATAAAACTAGCTGGTTATATCTTTCTTCATAGTTGTCTTGTTAAAGAATTTTTTATTATTATTATCGTTAAATCGCTTATCTAAGGACATTTTATTGTAAGACCTAAAATAAAAATATGATGTGTTTATATTGCAATTTTTTTAAATTACCAACTCTTTTTATAGTTCATAGTATTTTACTACATTTTATTTTCTTGAGTAAGCATTGGCTATTTTATCTATATTTTTATAAGCAGATTTTTACTAAAATGCAACTGTATTACTATTAAGTTTCGTTTTAAATATATTTTATATTAAAAATATACTAATTTTGAAAAAAATTATTCACATGTATATTATTGTGTAATGGTATTATAAATAATTATTTACTCATTGTGTTGAGAAAACAATTATGATGGAAAACAATTTAATTTTAACATAATCGATTGGCATTTAATAAATTGTATTATTTAAGATATACATTTATTAAAAGGTGATTTTTAACACATTAATGAGGAAAGAAGATGAGAATTATCTTTAAAAAAACTCTTCTTATGTTTCTTAAAGATTTATTAAAAAACATCATTATAAGAGCTTTTTATTTATAATATTTGTTATTTAAATAACAGATTTAAACAAATCGCAGTGTAAAGAATGCCCCAAAATTCTTGCAGGTAATCTTGGGACATTCTTCATTTTTCTTCTTTAGTGGCGCAATTGCCCCATGGTGGGCCAATGGCAGATTTCAAGACAGGAGGTGTTTTTCTTTTTTCAATTCCTTCTATTTGCTCACACTCTCCCTATATATATTCTCGTTCAAATTTTCAATCGTTCATAAAATACTCTTTATTCCTCCACTCAAGTTCAAATACATTTTTTTGAACTTGTAGCGGATAACACTGGATGTTAATACAGTTTTTTCAAATATTAATTCATTAATTAAATTTAATTCATTAATTTTAGTTTTTTTTTAAATTTAAGTTGCCTATATCTACCAATAAATTGCGCCAGATAAACTGGATCGCCAGGACTTTCTGCAATAAGTAGTAGGAAAAAATAGAAGGAATTGACTTTAAAAAATTTTTTTTTTTATATTACTTGTTTACTGGGTAGGTTTGTCAGCCATTGGATACGTTTCTACGTCCAACAATCATTTTAGACAGGGAGCTACAGTTTAAAGGGGGTTAAAGGGGGTTTAAACGGGGGTTTATTACTGTAATAAAATATGTGGGGCCGGATAATCAACACCTAATCATAACTGTAACTAAATAGTAATATTAATTTAATAAACCTGTAATGATGCAGTAAAATTGAAGAAAAATTATACATGTGTATTAGTGTTATTATTTCAATATTTTTGTAAAATCATTAAAAATTTAGAAAAGATACTTTTCGACATTCTGTTGTATCCATTAGCAAGTTGTTAAATGTTTTTCAGTGTATTTATGTTATGTACTTTGTACTTGTTATATTTATGTAATGTTATTTAATGTATTCTTAATGTTCAAGTCTAATTAATTGTATGAAGATTTTTTTCCACAAGATATCTTTCTACAGCAATTTCTCATGTAATGTTCTCTTGTTTCAGGTGGTATATATCTGCCACTGAATCATCGTCAGAAGATAAACCATGGTGGCAGCCTGACTGTCCAAAGCGTGGAACGCATGGCAGATGAAGGAGAATACAGCTGCATTGTAAGAGATGCGGATGGCGAAACTGCAACTGCGTCGACATTCGTATCAGTTGTCGGTAAGTAACTTATTTTAGAATCCTTCAAGCGTCTGAATAAGTGAATAATTTCGTAAAGAATATTTTAAACCCCCTTCTCACTCCGAACCCCTACTTCTGCATATAGATAAGAGTCTCTATAAAATGGAAGCAATAGTTTATAATTTTTTTCTCTATATGACATTAAACCTTTTAAAATTGATTTATGCTTATCTAAAAAGATTTATATAAAGGAGGTGTTGCATAAGTGAGAAGGTGTTCTTCATTTAGAATTAAAATAATAAAAAAAAATGCATAAAGGAGGAGATGCATAGTTGAAGAGTTATTCTTTATTTGCAATTGAAATAAAAAAAAATTGGAAAAATGCATGTTAATTGGCTTATTTGGTGTAAATGTTCGAATGTTTAACTATCCACTATCAGATGTTACTTCACACTACAGCATATAACTAAGTAAGCCACACTTCTGCATATAACTCATCCACACTTCTGCATATAACTAAACCACATTTCTGCATATAACTAAGAGGCTCTATAAAACAATAAAACAACAGTTTATAAACATTTTTTCCTCTCTACTTCATTAAACCCTTTTAAAATTGATTTAGGCTAATCTAAAAAAAAGATTTGTATAAAGGAGGTGATGCACCAGTGAAGAGTTGATCTTCATTTAGAATTAAAATAAAAAAAATGCATAAAGGAGGTGACGCACAATTGAAGAGTTTTGCAGTTAAAATCAAAAGAAATCGCAAATTTGCAGTTAAAATCAAAAGAAATCGCAAATTTGCAGTTAAAATCAAAAGAAAATTGGAAAAAATGCATGTTTATTGGCTGATTTGGTGAAAATGTTCGATGTTTAACTTCCAACAAACAGATGTTACAGAGCCATCATATATCACATCATATGCTTACCATATATTACAGAGTGATATAGGGATATTACAGGTAGGATGGTTAATATGTGGCCATTGTATTTTAATCGAAACTATAGTTTACCTGTGTCGTTAATCCTATATTGGATGTAACACTTGTTAATAAAATTTGATATTTGTGAGAATAGAGCATTCTCTTAGTGTTGCATTCTTTAATTTTAGCAACGAAAATGCTCTTCAAACTTTTAATAGTTACTAAAATATTGACGAGATTTTCCCTCATTTCAGTTATCTTCATTATTTTGAGATGATATTCTATGAGTGAAATAACAGTTTAATTGATTACTTGTATTATTGGGAGTAGTAGTCATATTATAGTGTGATATAAGGATTTTACATATAGGATGGTTATTATATCACCATTGTAATTTTATCGACACTATCGTTTTTTTGTCTTGTTTCCACCCATTTTGCCAGTTGTCCTTGTATCAATATTCTCAAGTAGTGTTATTAATCTTTTAAAATTCATATTTTCGCCACTTATGTCCGAATCGTAGTAGGTCATTCTGATTACAGTTACTTCTTTAACAAAAACAAGCAGGCTAGTTGGAACTTATGACAGAAAATTTTGCTTAAATATATATGAAAGTTTTCCGACATTTTCTTATACGCTAATCAAAAATGGTAACGTTAAATCTAAAAGCAACCAATTCTTCTGGTGGATCTGTTTACAGGTCCTTGTAATTCACCTTGGATTGTATCAAATCTACTATTATCTTTTATCTTATCAAATATCCTATTATATTATCAAATGCAATCATCTTACGTCTTCGTCGTAGTAAATCATTCTAACTAATGAATGAATTATTGTCATTGATTTAACAAAAACAGGAAGACTAGTTGAAAATTATGACAGAAAATTTTGTTTCAATATATATATGAAAGTTTTTCGTCATTTTCCTAAAAACTCAAACTCGCTACTCCAATATGATAAAGTTAAATCTTCAGATATCTGTCTTTTCTTAAATGTCAATGATTAAGGACTTTCGGACTTAATATGAAAAATCACACGTCACCAACATTTTAACGGATTTAACAAAGCAAAATAGGAAAAGAAGTAAGACTTAAAAAAACAATCACAGTATAAAAAAATATCCTCAGCAATTCTTAAATATACTTTTTTTGTTGTTGTTAAAACTATCAATGGCTTCTTTAAAAGTGACCCGATTTCTCAAGGTGGCCCTACAGAATTTCGAAGCAGCAAGTTTAAAAATGAATCTAGTTGACTTGAATGCAGGATTGGCGAGATACAAAAAAAAAAACAAAAAAAAAAAAACTAATTTAGAAAAAAAAAAAAAAAAAAACAGACTCAGACAGCAGAATATTTCGCAGTAACCCATTTGAAAGCAACAACATTGATCGGAAAATGTCGGAACACTTTCACTTTAAGATTTTAAAAATTCATTTTTCCTTTTTATTTATATATGATTTTTTTTTCTCTGCGTGCCACTGCTTATATTATTATTTTTTTGACTTGCTTACTTATTTTTCCTTTTAAATCCATCATTTCCGCTTAGTTATTCATCGTTAGTTTCGTTCATTTTATTTCAATTCTTTTTTTTTTAATTTTATCTTTGCCATCTAACGCAACTTTATCATTTTTGTGAAAGCTCTCCAGTTAACACCTTCTTTAAAAAGAGAGAAAGAGACAGAAAAAAAGGTTAAAATACGAATAAAAATGCAATACTTTTGCAGTTCTTTTTTCATTTATGTTTATTTCATTTCTGCCTCTAAATCCTTCACGCGGCAAAGTAATGTGCATTGATTTAGAACTTGAGTCTTCTGAACTCTTTGTGCTTCTGAGTAAAAAAGGACAAAAATGATTGAATAGCACAATATTGAAGTTAGAAGCAAGGCAATCGATACGATATCTTTGGTAATTTATTGGAACCAAGTGATTTATATTTCACAAATATCCTTTTCATGTGAAATTTTAGAAATTTAAACATTCCTATCGATTATTGCATCGCATTTCTGTCCTTATTACATAAATAATTGAGATCCTATTCTGTTTGTGATATTGATCGACGGTTTCAAGTTTGATATAGGATAAGCTCAGGATACTAACGATGTTCAATCTGTTTTGCAGAAATTTGAAGAAATTTGTAATTATTTTTTTTATTTTCGTAAAATCTAGTTCAAAAAATTGCAAAAATTAATCAATAAATGTGTGATTCTTCCTTTTAACTTTCTTTTAAGTATATTTGTTCAGTTTCATCAATTATTCATCATCATCATTGGCGCAACGGCCCCTATAATGGGTCAAGGCCGTCTGGCTATTGGCAGATATCGAGAAAGGAAATTATTACTTTTTACAGGGTAGGATTGTCAGCCAACACCCAATAGTCCCATGAAATAGGGACCTACTGTATAAGGACGATTTAGAACCCCTACAAACATTCATGGCACAGCCGGGAGTCGAACCGAAAATCCATACCTGAATGCCATCGGGCCCAGAAATAATAGTTTGTTGGTTTGTAGCTCTACGGCGATTTTGTGCACATTTTTGGCTAATTAGACCAGGACCTACAGTTTAAAGTGGATTCCGAAGAACTGCAAATATCCATGGCACCGCCCGGAGTCGAATCCGAAACCCGTAGCTGAAAACATCAAGGCCCAGAAATAATATAGTTTGTTTGATTTGTCACTCTGTGGCCATTTTGGGCCCACTTTAGGTTATTTAGGCCGTGCCCTGCAGTTTAAAGTGGATTCGAATCACTACAAATATCCATGGCACGTCCGGGAGCCGAACCCGAAACACGTAGCTGAATAACATAAGGCCCAAGAAAAATAATATAGTTTAGTTCGGTTTGTAGATCTAAGGTCATTTTATGCACACTTTAGTCAAATTAGACCGTTACCTATAGTTTAAAGTGTATTCCGAACCATTAGACGGCGCCACTTTAGAAATAATATAGCGTATTTTTTAATGTAAAATATTTACTTAGTATATAAAGAAATGATAAAATTCTTAAAAAAAAATTACATATATATATATATATATATATATATGGAAGTTTAGGTATCTGTTTTTTTTTTTTTTTAAATGCCAATGATTAAGGACTTTTGGACTTAATATGAAAAATCATATGTCACCAACATTTCTACGGATTTAACACAGTACAAAAAAGAAAAAGAAGTAAGACTTAAAAAAGCAATCACAGTGAAAAAAAAAATTCTCAGCTAATTCTTAAATATCCTTTTTTTTTTTGTTATTGTTGTTAAAACTATAAATGCTTTCTTTAAAAAGTGACCCTGTTTTTCAGCGTGGCCTTACAGAATTTTGGAAGCAGCAAGTTTAAGAATGGTTCTGGTTGGCTTGAATGCAGGATTGGCGAGATAGAAAAAAAAAAAATCCGACTTAGAAAAAACAGACTCAGACAGCAGAATATTTCTCGCAGTAAACCATTTAAAAGCAACAATATTGATCGGAAAATGTCGGAACGCTTTCACTTTAAGATTTTGAAAATCCATTTTTCCTTTTTTTTATATAGGATTTTTTTCCCTGCGTGCCACTGCTTATTTTATTTTTATTTTTTTTTTATTTATTTTTTTTTTTTGACTGGCTTACTTATTTTTTCCTTTTAAATCCATCATTTTTCGCTTAGTTATTCATCTTAAGTTTCGTTCATTTCATTTTATTTTTTTTTTATTTTATTTTTGCCGTCTAACACAACTTTATCATTCTTGTGAAAGCTCTCCAGTTAACACCTTTTTTAAAAGAGAAAGAAAGAGAAAGAGACAGAAAAAAAGTTTAAAATACGAATAAAAATGCAATACTTTTGCATTTCTTTTTCATTTATATTTATTTCATTTCTGCCTCTAAATCCTTCGTGCGGCAAAGTAATGTGCATTGATTTAGAACTTGAGTCTTCTGAACTCTTTGTACTTTGAGTAAAAAAGGACAAAATGATTGAATAGGACAATATTGAAGTTAGAACCAAGTCAATCGATACGATACCTATGGTAATTTATTGGACCAAGTGATTTATATATCACAACTATCCTTTTTAAATGAAATTTTAGAAATGTAAAACACCCTCATCGATTATTGTATCACGTTTCTGTGATTTTTTTCCTTATTACTTAAATAATTGAGATCCTATTCTATTTGTGATATTGATCGACGGTTTCAAGTTTGATTTATGATAAGCGAATGATATTAATGATGTTCAATCTGCTAGTGCATTCTCCAAGCAACAGTTTCGATCATTTTATCAGAAATTTGTAATTAATAATTTTATTTTTGTAAAACACAGTCCAAAATTGGAAAAATAAATAAATGTGTGATTCTTCTTTTTATACATTTGTTAAAGTATATTTGTACACTTTTATGAATTAATCATCATCATTATTGGCGAATAGCCCCATGGTGGGCCAATTCAGCCTGCCTACTGTCAGATTTCGAGACAAGAGATGTTTTCTTTTTACGGAGCAGGGTTAACAGCCCTACGCTCAATTATCTAAAGTCATATTAAATGGGGAACTACAGCTTGAACTGGATTTTTCCAACCATAAGCAAACATTCATATCACCGCAGGTTGTTGAACCCAAAACCTGTAGCTCCGAGCGCTAGTCACTCTGTCATCTGGTATGAAAAAGAATATAGTTCGGTTTTTGTCGCTCTACGGTCATTTTGTGCGCACTTTAGGCAAATTAGGCCGTGACCTACAGTTTGAAGTGGATTCCGAACCCCTCCAAATATGCATGGAACCGCGGGGAATCGAACCCGAAACCTGTGCCAGTATACCATCGGGTACTAGCAATAATACAGTTTGTTTCGGCTTGTTGCAGGACGGTCATTTTGTACACACTTTAGTCTAATTAGACCTGAACTTATAGTATTAAGTGTATTCCGAACTACTTTCAAGCTCCAATTTAGAAATAATATAGAGTACTATAAAGTAAAAAAATTACTTAGTATATAAAGAAATGATAAACCTCTTGCCAAAAACTACAATATATATAAAAATTTTGGTGTCTATTTTTGTTTTTCTAAATGCCAATGATTAAGAACTTTTCGACTTAATATGATAAATCACACGCAACCAACATTTCTACGAATTTAACAAAGTAAAAAAAAAAGAAAAAGAAGTAAGACTTTAAAACAATCACCGTGAAAAAAATATTCTCAGCAATTCTTAAATATCCTTTTTCCTGTTAAAACTGTAAATGGCTACTTTAAAAGTGATCCGGTTTTTCAACGCGGCCTTACAGAATTTCGGAAGCAGCAAGTTTAAGAATGGTTCTGGTTGGCTTGAATGCAGGATTGGCGAGATAGAAAAAAAAAAAAAAACAATTTAGTAAAAAAACAGACTCAGACAGCAGAATATTTCTCGCAGTAAACTATTTAAAAGCAACAACATTGATGGGAAAATGTCGAAACGCTTTCACTTTAAGATTTTGAAAATCCATTTTCCTTTTTTTTATGATTTTTTCCCTGCGTGCCACTGCTTATTTTATTTATTTATTTTTTTTTTTTGACTGCCTTACTTATTTTTCCTTTTAAATCCATCATTTCTCGCTTAGTTATTCATCTTTAGTTTCTTTTATTTCATTTCTCTTTTATTTTATTTCTGCAGTCTAACGCAACTTTATCATTCTTGTGAAAGCTCTCCAGTTAACACCTTTTTAAAAGAGAGAGAAAGAGACAGAAAAAAAGGTCAAAATACGAATAAAAATGCAATACTTTTGCAGTTCTTTTTTCATTTATGTTTATTTCATTTCTGCCTCTAAATCCTTCACGCGGCAAAGTAATGTGCATTGATTTAGAACTTGAGTCTTCTGAACTCTTTGTGCTTCTGAGTAAAAAAGGACAAAATGATTGAATAGGACAATATTGAAGTTAGAAGCAAGGCAATCGATACGATATCTTTGGTAATTTATTGGAACCAAATGATTTATATTTCACAAATATCCTTTTCATATGAAATTTTAGAAATTTAAAGCACTCTCATCGAATATTGTATCGCGTTTCCGTAATTTTTTTCCTTATTATTTAAGTAATTGAGATCCTATTCTGTTTGTGATATTGATCGAAGGTTTTAAGTTTGATTTATGATAAGCACATGATATTAATATAGTTCAATCTTTTAGTGCATTTTTAATGCAACATTTTCGATACAATTTGTCAGAAATTTGTAATTATTATTTTTAGTTTTGTAAAATCTAGTTCAAAATAGAAAAAATATATCAATAAATATGTGATTCTTCTTTTAACCTTCCTTTAAGTATATTTGTGCACTTTCATTAATTATTCATCATCATTATTGGCGCAATAGACCCCTTGGTCGACAAAGGGTGTCTGCCTACTGGTAGATTTCGAGGCAGGAGATGGTTATTTTTGGCAATTGTTTCTGCCCAACACCCAATAGCCATTTTATAGGGACCTACTGTTTAAGGAGGATTTAGAACCACTACAAACATTCATGGAACAGCCGGGAGTCGAATCCGAAACCTATACTTGAATGCCATCAGGGCCGAGAAATAATATAGTTTGAATTGGTTTGTCACTCTACGAACATTTTGTGCACACTGTAGGCAAAATACATCTGGACCAACAGTTCAATGAGGATTCCGAACTAATAATAAACATCCATGCGACCTCCAGGGTAGAAATATTACAGAGTGTCAAAGTAAAATATTTACTTAGTATATAAAGAAATGATAAAATTCTTGTCAGAATATTACAATAGATATAGAAATTTCTATATCTATTAAATCTTAAGTCTCAATGGTTAAGAACTTTTGGATTTAATATGAAAAATCATAACACGCCACCAACATTTTACACAGATTTAACAAAGCAAAGAGGTAAGCCTTGATCACGGTGAAAAAGAAATATTTTCAGCAATTCTTAAATAACCTTTTTTTTTTTTTCTTAAAATTTTAAATGACTCCTTTAAAAGTGACCCGGTTTTTCAACGTGGCCTTACAGAATGTCGGAAGCAGCAAGTTTAAGAATGAGTCTAGTTGGCTTGAATGCAGGATTGGCGAGATAGAAAAAAGAAAAAAATCCAACTTAGAAAAAACAGACAGCAGAATATTTCTCGCAGTAAACCATTTCATTTAAAAGCAACAACATTGATCGGAAAAATGTCGGAACGCTTTCACTTTAAGATTTTGAAAATCCATTTTTCCTTTTTTTTATGATTTTTTTCCCTGCGTGTCACCGCTTATTTTATTTTATCATTATTATTTTTTTTTTTTTGACTGGCTTACTTATTTTCCTTTTAAACCCATCATTTTTCGCTTAGTTATTCCTCTTTAGTTTCGTTCATTTTATTTCATTACTTTTTATTTTTTATTATTATTTTTGTCGTCTAACGCAACTTTATCATTTTTGTGAAAGCTCTCCAGTTAACACCTTTTAAAAAGAGAGAGAAAGAGAAAAAGACAGAAAAAAAGGTTAAAATACAAATAAAAAATGCAATACTTTTGCAGTTCTTTTTTTTCATTTATGTTTATTTCATTTCTGCATCTAAATCCTTCGCGCGGCAAAGTAATGTGCATTGATTTAGAACTTGAGTCTTCTGAACTCTTTGGGCCTGAATAAAAAGGACAAAATGATTGAATAGGACAATATTGATTTAGTTAGAAACCAAGTCAATCGATACGGTATCTTTGGTAATTTATTGGAACCGAGTGATTTATATATCACAAATATCCTTTTCATATGAAATTTTTGAAATTTAAAGCGCCCTCATCGATTATTGTATCACGTTTATGTGATTTTTTTCCTGATTACTTAAATAATTGAGATCCTATTTTGTTTGTGATATTGATCGACGGTTTCAAGTTTTATTTATGATTTATGATAAGCACACAATACTAATGGTGTTCAATCTGTTACTGCGTTTTTTATGATACAGTTTCGATTTCGCAGAAATTTGTAATTAATTTTTTTTTTATTTTCGTAACATCTAGTTCAAAAATTGAAAAATAAAATAAATCAATGTGTGATTCTGCCTTTTAACTTTCTTTTAAGTATATTTGTCCAGTTTCGTCAATAATTCATCATCATCATCAGCAACGGCCCCCATGGTGGGTCAAGGCCGTCTGCCTACTGGCAGATATCGAGAAAGGAAATGTTTCATTTTACAGGGTACAGATTGTCAGCCTAACACCCAATAGTCCCATTATATAGAGACCTACGTTATAAGGAGGATTTAGAACCACTAATAAATTCATGGTTACCGGGAGTCGAACCCGAAACTTATCACTGAAGGCCTTCAGGGTCCAGGAATAATATAGTTTATTTAGTTTGTAGCTCTAAGCACATTTTGTGCACACTTTTTTTTGTAATTAGGCCAAGACCTACAGTTTAACGTGGATTCAGAACAACTCACAGATATCCATGGCATCACTGGGAGTAGAAAATGAAAACCCGTAGCTGAATAACATCAGGCCTAAGAAATAATATAGTTTAGTTCGGTTTGTTCTGCAGCCATTTTTTTACGTATATATATATATAGGAATTTAGGTATGTGTTTTTCTTAAATGTCTATGATTAAGGACTTTTGGACTTAATATAAAAAATCACCTGGCACAAACATTTCTACGGATTTAACAAAAGTAAAAGAAAGAAAAAAAAAAAGTAAGCTTAAAAACAATCACAGTGAAAAAACAATATTCTCAGCAATTCTTAAACATCCTTTTTTTTTTTGCTAAAACTGTAAAAGGCTTCTTTTAAAAAGTGAGCCGGTTTTTCAACATGGCCTTACAGAATTTCGGAAGCAGCAAGTTTAAGAATGATTCTGGTTAGGTAGAATACAGGATTGGCGAGATACAAAAAAAAAAAAAATCCAACTCAGAAGAGAACAGACTCAGACAGCAGAATATTTCTCGCAGTAAACCATTTAAAAGCAAAACATTGATCGGAAAATGTGGAACGCTTTCACTTTAAGATTTTGAAAATTCATTTTTTTTTTTTTTTTGATTTTTTTCTGCGTGCCACTGCTTGTTTTATTTTATTTTCATTCTTTTTTTTTTTTTTTTTTGACTGGCTTACTTATTTTTCCTTTTAAATCCATCATTTCTCGCTGAGTTATTCATCTTTAGTTTCGTTCATTTTGTTTTATTTTTTTTGTTTTGTATTTTTGCCATATAACGCAACTTTATCATTTTGTGAAAGCTCTCCAGTTAACACCTTTTTTAAAAAAAGGAAAAAAAGAAAGAGACAGAAGAAAAGGTTAAAAATACGAATAAAAATTGCAATACTTTTGCAGTTCTTTTTTTTTTTTTTTTTTTTTTCGTTTAAATTTATTTCATTTCTGCCTCTAAATCCTTGCGCGTGGGCAAAGTAATGTGCATTGATTTAGAACTTGAGTCTTCTGAACTCTTTGTGCCTGAATAAAAAGGACAAATGATTGAATAGGACAATATTGAAGTTAGAAGCAAGGCACGATACGATATTTGGTAATTTATTGAACCAAGTGATTTATATTTCACAAATATCCTTTTCATATGAAATTTTAGAAATTTAAAGCACTCTCATCGATTATTGCATCGCTTTTCTGTAATTTTTTCCCCTACTATTTAAATAATTGAGATCATATCCCTTTGTGATATTGATCGAAGGTTTTAAGTTTGATTTATGATCCATATTTATATAGTTTCTTAGTGCATTTTTAATGTTTTGATACCATTTATCAGAAATTTGTAATTATTATTTTTGGTTTTTAAAATCAAGTTCAAAATAGAAAAAAATATATGAATAATTATGTGATTCTTCCTTTTAAGCTTCCTTTAAGTATATTTGTACACTTTCATCAATTATTCATCATCATCATTGGCGCAATCTATAGTGGACAAAGGGTCTTACTGGTAGATTTCGAGGCAGGAGATGGTTATTTTTAAGTAAGGGTTTCAACCCAACACCCAATAGTCTATTTTATAGGGACCTACTGTTTAAGGAGGATTTAGAACCACTACAAACATTCATCGAACAGCCGGAGTCGAATCCAAAACATTCATTTGAATGACCTCAGGGCCTAGAAATAATATAGTTTGGATTGGTTGTCACCCTACGAACATTTTGTGCACAGTGTAGCAAATACATCTGTACTAACAGTTCAATGAGGATTCCGAACTGCTAATAAACATCCATTGACCTCCAGGGTAGAAATATTACAGAGTATCAAAGTAAAGTATTTACTTAGTATATAAAGAAATGATAAAATTCTTGTCAGAATATTACAATAGATATAGAAATTTATGTATCTGTTTAATCTTAAGTGTCAATGGTTAAGGACTTTTGGATTTAATATGAAAAATCATAACACGCCACCAACATTTTACAGGTTTAACAAAGCAAAAAAGAAAAAGAAGTAATCCTTGATCACGGTGAAAAGAAATATTTTCAGCAATTCTTAAATATCCTTTTTTTTTTTTTTTTTTGTTAAAATTATAAATGACTCCATTAAAAGTGACCGGTTTTTCAACGGGGCCTTACAGAATGTCGGAAGCAGCAAGTTTAAGAATGAGTCTAGTTGGCTTGAATGCAGGATTGGCGAGATAGAAAAAGAAAAAAAAAAATCCGACTTAGAAAGAAAACAGACTCAGACAGCAGAATATTTCTCGCAGTAAACCATTTAAAAGCAACAACATTGATCGGAAAAATGTCGGAACGCTTTCACTTTAAGATTTTGAAAATCCATTTTCCTTTTTTTGTGATTTTTTTCTGCCTGCCACTGCTTATTTTTTTTTCATTATTATTTTTTTGACTGGCTTACTTATTTTTCCTTTTAAACCCATCATTTTTCGCTTAGTTATTCCTCTTTAGTTTCGTTCATTTTATTTCATTTACTTTTTATTTTTTTTTGCCGTCTAACGCAACTTTATCATTTTTGTGAAAGCTCTCCAGTTAACACCTTTTTTAAAAAGAGAGAAAAGAAAGAGACAAAAAAAGGTTAAAATACGAATAAAAATGAAATACTTTTGCAGTTCTTTTTTTTATTTATGTTTATTTCATTTCTGCCTCTAAATCTTTCGCGCGATAAAGTACTGTACATTGATTTAGAACTTGAGTATTCTGAACTTTGTGCCTGAGTAAAAAAGGACAAAATGATTGAATAAGACAATATTGAAATTAGAACCAAGGCAATCGATACGATATCTTTGATAATTTATTGGAACCGAGTGATTTATATTTCACAAATATCCTTTTCATATGAAATTTTAGAAATTTAAAGCCCTCATCGATTATTGTATCACGTTTATGTAATTTTTTCCTTATTACTTAAATAATTGAGATCCTATTTTGTTTGTGATATCGACCGACGGTTTCAAGTTTGATTGATGATAAGCGCATAATACTAACGATGTTCAATCTGTTTTTATGCTACACTTTCGATACAATTTCGCAAAGAAAGTTCTTATTTTATTTTGTTTTTTAAATCTAGTTCAAAAAATTGGAAAAAATAAATCAATCAATGTGCTGATTTTTTTTTTTAACTTTCTTTTAAGTATATTTATAGTACTTTCATAATTCATTATCATCATAGAGCAACGGCCCCATGGTGGGTCAAGGCCGTCTGCCTACTGACCGATATCGAGACAAGAAATGATTACTTTTTACAGGGTAGGGTTGTCAGATCTACGCTCAATTATCTGAAGTCATATTAAACAGGTAGCTACAGCTTAAAGCGGATTCCGAACCACTACAATAAATAATGGCATGTTACCGCCGGGTCTTGAACCCGAAACCCTGTAGCACAGAGCGCCAGTCACTCAGCCATCAGGTCTGAGAAATAATATAGTTTGGTTTGGTTTGTCTCTCTACGGTCATTTTGTGCACACTTAAGGCTAATTAGATCTAGACCAACAGTTTAACGTGGATTCAGAACCACTCACAAACATCCATGCCAACGCGGTATAGAACCCGAAATAGAGTATCAAAATAAAATGGCTTAATATATAAAGAAATGGTTAAATTCTTTCCCGGAAATTACAATATATGCGTATATATATATATATATAGGAATTTAGGTAACTGTTTTTCTTAAATGCCAATGATTAAGGACTTTTGGACTTAACATGAAAAATCACATGGCACAAATATTTCTACGGATTTAACAAAGTAAAAAAAAAAACGGTAAGACTTAAAAACAATAGCAGTGAAAAAAAAATATTCTCAGCAGTTCTTAAACATCCTTTTTTTTTTTTTTTTTTTTTTTTTTTGTTAAAACTATCAATGGCTTCTTTAAAAAGTGACCCGGATTTTCAACGTGGCCTTACAGAATTTCGGAAGCAGCGAGTTTAAGAATGATTCTGGTTGGCTTGAATGCAGGATTGGGGAGACAAAAAAAAAAAAAAAATCCAACTCAGAAAAAAAGAACAGACTCAGGCAGCAGAATATTTCTCGCAGTAAACCATTTAAACATTGATCGGAAAATGTCGGAACGCTTTCACTTTAAGATTTTGAAAATCCATTTTTTATTTATTTTTTTTTTTTTATGATTTTTTTTTCCCGCGTTCCATTGCTTATTTTAATTCATTATTTCATCATTTTTTTTTTTTTTTTTTTTTTTTTTTTTGTCTTTTTTTTACTTATTTTTCCTTTTAAATCCATCATTTCTCGCTTAGTTATTCATCTTTAGTTTCGTTCATTTTATTTCATTTCTTTTTTTTTTTTTATTATTTTTGCCATATAACGCAACTTTATCATTTTTGAAAGCTCTCCAGTTAACACCTTTTTAAAAGAGAGAGAAAGAGAAAGAGACAGAAAAAAAGGTTAAAAATACGAATAAAAATGCAATACTTTTGCAGTTCTTTTTTCATTTATGTTTATTTCATTTCTGCCTCTAAAATCCTTCGCGCGGCAAAGTAATGTGCATTGATTTAGAACTTGAGTCTTCTGAACTCTTTGTGCCTGAATGAAAAAAGGACAAAATGATTGAATTGGGCAATATTGAAGTTAGAACCAAGGCAATCGATACGATATCTGTGTTAATTTATTGGAACCGAGGGATTTATATTTCACAAATATCCTTTTCATATGAAATTTTAGAAATTTAAAGCACTCTCATCGATTATTGTATCACGTTTCTGTAATTTTTTCCTTATTACTTAAATAATTGAAATCCTATTCTGTTTATGATATTGAACGACGGTTTCAAGTTTGATTTATGATAAGCAAAGTTAAACAAAAAATTATAAGCAAAAATAAAGCAAAGTTACGCTTGTTTATTTTTCATGCAACAGCTTCGATACAATTTCGCAGAAACTTGTAATTATTATTTTTATTTCTGTAAAACCTAGTTCAAAAGTGAAAAAATAAATCAATAAATGTGCGATTCCACCTTTTAAGCTTCTTTTTTTTAAATAATAATAACTTATCTTGTCCCGTTTTGATCAATTATTATTTGAGAAAAATATAGCTTTTAATTTTATTAAATTTATATTGGCAGGCACTAAAAAATGATAGGCTAGTGCAACGCGGGCCGTTGGTGAACATCACGTCGTCCGCTGGCATCTTTGTTGTAAACACCGTTTGGTTTGCCGCTCTACGGTCATCTTGTGAACACGTGGGCTAAACACACTGTGACCTACAGCGTAAAGTGGATTCTGAACCACTCATATACGTCCATGCCAACGCCAGGATTCGATGTGATACTAAAGGCCAGAGCGCTAGCCACTTGTCCACCAGGCCGTGTAAAAACGAGGAGCCATTTGTGATGTTCGGCATCTTGCCTCGTTAGTCTTTTATACTTGATGGGAGTTTTGGGGTTTTCTCCCATGAAATACACAAATGGCTGTTAGTTCCCCCCTAAAAGTTCCTCCGGAAGTCATTTCTCTCCTTCTTCAGTGACTCAGAGCCATGTCAGACTTCCACTCATGGGTGCTCCATCACAACAGAAGCTTCCCAATTTATCTTCCTTCCATGAGACCACACGGGTTCTTGGACTCTATCTAGATGTTGCTGTCTACGAAGTGGGATAAGAAAAAAAAAAAGATAGAAAACTGAACGGAGGAATCATTTTCTAATGTAAGAATAATTAATAAAAATTAATTATACTGTTAACAATAATTATTAAATGAGTTTCGCTATTTTTATTTCATCATTCTTAGTAATATATTTTTAATTAAATTGTCGAAACTGAAGCACAAGTTGTCAGAGAGAGAAATTGCCTCACAGAATTCTTTTATTTCCTTTCTTAGTTATTACTATGTTTAAATAGTGAGTAATAATTTTATAGTTAATTTTAACCAGTTTAATCGATTTATGCTATTAATTCAAATTTTTATTTTAATTGATTGCTTGTTGTGCATGATTATTAGTTTGACATTTAAATTGCGTTAACTGCAAAGTTTTCAAAAGAGGGGAAAATTTCATTTCAGATAAATTGATAATTGCTATGCAGAGATAATTTAAGTAAAGCTTTATTTTCAAAAAAAAAAAAATCTAATATTTGTGATATATATAACTAATAATCAATAACAAACTTACATTAATAAATGAATAATTTGATTATACTACTATGCCCAAAAAGTAAGACCAATTATTATAATTTTTTTAAAAAACTCTGTATTTATTTTTCCAAATTTATTTATCGCCTTCAAAGTAATCCCCTCCAGACACAATGCACTTATGCCAACTATTTTTCAATCCTCGATGCATGTTAAAAGTCATCGCCAGGGATAGCCTTCAAACTTCACACGTTGAATCTCTCCAATCGACTCAAAACGGTGTTCCCGGAGTGGTCTTTTGAGTTTAGGGAATAGCCAGAAGTCGCACTGTGTGATTACGGTGGTTGTGGAACGATAGGGGTTTCATTTTTGGCGAAAAGTCACGAAGAATCAATGCTGTGCGAGCTGGAAAATTCGGTGTTTTCGATACCAATCGAGATTTGACGCGTTTGAGGCCCAAAAGAGAATTGGCCGATTCTTTTGAAATTCCAACATCATCAGCAATGTCTCTAATTGTAAATCGAAGGTTTGCAAGCACCAAATCTTTAATTCTTTTCCCCTATAGCTTCATTTTCAAAGAAGAAAAGGGCTAAGGACTGACTAAACCTCAAGACAAAGCTCTACGATCCTACTAGACAGAGACCTTCGATTTAAAGTGGATTCCGAAATACTACAAACATCCATGGCACCGCCGGAATTATAACCGAAACCTATGGCACCGAGAGCCAGAGCACTAGAAACTTGACCATTCGGGCTAAATTGTCAATCTAATCATCAGAACGACTAAAAATAATTTTAATTATTAAATAGAAATCAAAATAAGTTTTTACGAATGTGTAACAGTGCTTCCATCTATGCACTGTGCAGAGCGCCCCTATGGCGTTCAGGAGAAACGATCAGTCGAGACTTTACAGGAGAGGAAAGGCAGCGCAACTCGCTTTTGTTAAAAAACGTTCAGTTTGTAATCTCTTCCGAAGGGGAAATATATTTAGCACAACTTTGCGTAACAGTTGGCCTATAGACTCTTACTCGAAGAGGAAGTATGCTCCCTCGTATCCCGCGCAAACTTGAGTATCGGTTTTCGGCTCAGAAGTGGAATCCTTGCATGACTCAATAATTATCTTTAAATGTGTTACATATTGTATGTTTTACTATAATTGTACGTGCGTGTCGTGATTGGGCGTGTGTAAATAAATCTGTTTCTTCTCCAACCTGTGTCTGAAGTCTCAACCCAACTACATGCAGTTACAATTCTACTACTATCGCACCCACATAACATCACTGTGCCTAGAGCTCAGTTGTCCCTTTACAGTTTGGACGGGATGTGGGTGAGAAGTCTGATAGGGCTCTGTGACGCTCTACGGCCATACGAGACAGGGACCTAAAGTGGATTTTGAACCATTACAAACATCCACGGCACCGCTGGGATTCGAACCCGAAACCTGTTACAATTCAGTTGCACAACCGACTACACTACAAATATATTTTTATTCGTATTGAAAGGATAGTTTTCTAAGAGAAAATAAAACGCCATTGAAAATTATAACTGCATTGAATGAAAACACGTTTTTATTATATAAAGTTACAAAATATTTTACTTATATATTATACTTTTATAAAAGTATTTTTCTTAATGCTTTTATTTCATTTATCTTGATATAATCATCATAATCAGCAACATTTAGTGACAAAAGTGTTATTTATTTCCGATACTTAGAAAAGAACAATCTTTCTTGTCGACCACTATTATAAGCATTGGTTAGCAATATATATAGACAGACATGCACATTATTATTTATATAGTCGTCTCGCAGACAGACCACTAGAGAATAATAATGACTTAGTGATACCTCTTCTTGTGCAGACTGTTGGACATAAATAAATGTTTTCTTGCATGGAAAAAAGACAGAGCACATTATTTGAGTAACCGGAAGATTTAATTGGGTTTGATATATATTATTATTACAGTAGAACCTCTGTAAGTCGAACTTTAAGGGAGACGGCAAATAGTGGAGTTATAGAGTTTTAGACTTATAGAGGATTTCGACTTACACGGATTTTGTAAGGAAATATTCGACTTGTAGAGGTTTAGATTCTTTCTAACTTATTTTGAGAATTATAAGAATAAGAGTTATTATTAAGATGGAAAATTAATGTGAAGCAGATAAATATATTATAATGAGATGAATATATATATATATAAGATGAATATATAATATATATATATATATAAGATAAATAATAAGATATATATTATATCTATAGATATATATATATATATATATATATACAGTAGAACCTCTGTAAGTTGAACTTCAAGGCAGACACCAAAAATTCGAGTTAATAATTCGACTTATGGAGGATTTCGACTTAAGCGGATTTTGTAAGGAAATATTCGACTTGTAGAGATTTAGATTCATTCTTACTTATTTTGAGTTAAAGAGGTAAAAAATAAATAAAAATTCAAGTTGCGGAGGTAATAAGTATGTTTATTTGCAACTTAAAAACTCATATTATGACTACAATAAAAAATCAAAATAATTCCGAAACAACATTATTCGTATACTGTTGTTAAAATAGATGTGCATTGCAGCAAAAACCAAACTACTTCTGATATTTTCGCAATCGACAACAAAGATTTGCTGCGCTAGAGTTCAAATGAAAGCTTAGCCATAATAGGAATTATGATAAGAATATTTCATAGAATTTTTATTCTGTTCACTGTATAGTCAAACATTGTTTTTAAGAAACAATGGCGTGCATTGTCAGCAAATTCTTCAAGTCGGTAAATTCTTCGAGTTATAGAGGTAATTCGTTTTAAATGATCGAGTGTAAAAGAGGTAATCAAACATTGCTAATGTTCGAGATACAGAAGTCCAATTTTGTTTTTCGATTTACGGAGGGAAAATATATAGCAAATGACTTGCGGGGATTGACTCATTATTTCGACATATAGAGGGTTGAAATTTCGAGTCATGGAGGTTTTGGGGTTTGAAAGGAAGATAACAAAAAAAAATTTTTCCGGTTATGGAGGTTTTCGACTGATCGAGGTTCGACTAATATAAAGAGGTTCTACTGTATTTAAATATTATCGAATTGCATAACTCAATCAACGAAGAAAAAGTTGATATGTAAATGATAATTTTTTAATAGAACTATAGTTGCAGAAGGGGGCTGATGGTCGAGCCGACTAGCGCTCTGGCTCTCTGTGTTGGTTTCGGGTTCGAGCCACTACAAACGCCATTTTCCACGTCGGGGACATGGATTTTTTGTAGCGGTTCAGAATCCGCTTTAAACTGTAGGTCAGGTCTGATATGGCTGTAGAGCAGAAAATGGATAAATATACTTATTAGAAATCTACAAAAAGAATTCAGCATTCATTCATTTATTTTCCTATTTTGAATTGGATTTTAAGAAACTAAAAATAATAATTGCAAATTTCTGATAAATTTCATCGCAACTGCTGCATAAATCATGCACAAATAGTTTGAACATCGTTAATATCATCTGCTTATCATAAATCAAACTTGAAACCATTTGATCAATATCACAAACAGAATAGGATTTAAATTATTTATGTAATAAGGAAAAAAATTACAGAAACGCGATATAATAATCGATAGAATGCTTTAAATTTCTAAAATTTCACATGAAAAGGATATGTGTGAAATATATATCACTTGGTCCAATAAATTATCAATGCATTACTTTGCTGCCCAAGAGTTCAGAAGACTCCAAGTTCTAAATCAATGCACATTACTTTGCTGTGCGAAGGATTTAGAGGCAGAAAATGAAATAAACATAAATGAAAAAAGAAACTGAAAAAGTATTGCATTTTTATTCGTATTTTAACCTTTTTTTCTGTCTCTTTCTCTTTCTCTCTCTTTTAAAAAGGTGTTAACTGGAGAGCTTTCACAAGAATGATAAAGTTACTTTAGACTGCAAAAATAAAATTTAAAAAAGAAATGAAATAAAATGAACGAAACTAAAGATGAATAACTAAGAGAGAAATGATGGATTTAAAAGGAAAGATAAGTAAGCCAGTCAAAAAAAATCACAATAAAAATTAAATTAAATAAGCAGTGGCACGCAGGGAAAAAAATCATATATAAAAAAAAAGGAAAATGGATTTTCAAAATCTTAAAGTGAAAGCGTTCCATTTTTCCGATCAATGTTGTTGCTTTTAAATGGTTACCGAGAAATATTCTGCTGTCGAGCCTGTTTTTTCTAAGTTGGATTTTTTCTTTTTCTATCTCGCCAATCCTGCATTCAGCCAACCAGAATCATTCTTAAACTTGCTGCTTCCGAAATTTTGTAAAAGGCCATGTTGAAAAACCGGCTAACGAAACCTTTTTACAGTTTTAGCAAAAAAAAGGATATTTGAAAAACACTGTGATTGTTTTAAGTCTTACTTCTTTTTCTTTCTTGACTTTTTAAAGAAGGCATTTATAGTTTGTAGGCCACGCAACAGGGTCACTTTTAAAAAGAAAGGCATTTATAGTTTTAACAACAACAACAAAAAAAAAGGATATTTAAGAATTGCTAAGAATTTTTTTTTCACTGTGATTGCATTTTAAGTCTTACTTCTTTTCTTTTTGTACTGTGTTAAATCCGTAGAAATGTTGGTGACATATGATTTTTCATATTAAGTCAAAAAGTCCTTAATCATTGGCATTTAAAAAACAGATACCTAAATCTTCCATATATATATATATATTGTAATTTTTTGGCAAGAATTTTACCATTTCTTTATATACTAAGTAAATATTTTACGTTAAAATACTCTATATTATTTCTAAAAGTGGCGCCGGCTAATGGTTCGAATACACTTTAAACTATAGGTAACGGTCTAATTTGACTAAAGTGTCTATAAAATGACCTTAGAGCTACAAACCGAACTATTATAACCGTCACTTTCTACAAACCGTCATTTTATACACTATATTATTTCTTGGACCTTATGTTATTCAGCTACGGGTTTCAGGTTCGGCTCCCGGCCGTGCCATGGATATTTGTAGTCATTCGGAATCCACTTTAAACTGCAGGTCACGTCCTAAATAGCCTAAAGTGGGCACAAAATGGCCGCAGAGCGACAAATCAAACAAACTATATTATTTCTGGGCCCTGAAGTTTTTCAGCTACGGGTTTCGGATTCGACTCTCGGCGGTGTCATGGATATTTGTAGTTCTTCGGAATCCACTTTAAACTGTAGGTCCTGGTCTAATTAACAAAAATGTGCACAAAATCTCCGTAGAGCTACAAACCTACAAACTATTATTCCTGGGCCCTGATGGCATTCAGGTATAGATTTTGGGTTCGACTCCCGGCTGTGCCATGAATGTTTGTATTGGTTCTAAATCGTCCTTATACAATAGGTCCCTATCTAATGGGACTATTGGGTGTTGGGTTGACAATCCTACCCTGTAAAAAGTAATCTCCTTTCTCGATATCTGCCAGTAGCCAGACGGCCTTGACCCAATATAGGGGCCTTTGCGCCAATGATGATGATGAATAATTGATGAAACTGAACAAATATACTTAAAAGAAAGTTAAAAGGAAGAATCACATTTATTGATTAATTTTTGCAATTTTTTGAACAAGATTTTACGAAAATAAAAAAAATAATTACAAATTTCTGCGAAACTGTAGCTAAAAAATGCACTAACAGATTGAACATCGTTAGTATCCTGTGCTTATCATATATCAAACTTGAAACCGTCGATCAATATCACAAACAGAATAGGATCTCAATTATTTATGTAATAAGGACAGAAATGCGATGCAATAATCGATAGAATGTTTTAAATTTCTAAAATTTCACATGAAAAAGGATATTTGTGAAATATAAATCACTTGGTTTCAATAAATTACCAAAGATATCGTATCGATTGCCTTGGTTCTAACTTCAATATTGTCCTATTCAATCATTTTGTCCTTTTTTTAGTCAGAAGCCCAAAGAGTTCAGAAGACTCAAGTTCTAAATCAATGCACATTACTTTGCCGCGCGAAGGATTTAGAGGCAGAAATGAAATAAACATAAAAAAAAAAAGAACTGCAAAAGTATTGCATTTTTATTCGTATTTTAACCTTTTTTTCTGTCTTTTTTTCTTTCTCTCTTTTAAAAAAGGTGTTAACTGGAGAGCTTTCACAAAATGATAAAGTTGCGTTAGATGGCAAAAATAAAATTAAAAAAAGAAATAAAATAAAAATGAACGAAACTAAGATGAATAACTAAGCTAAAAATGATGGATTTAAAAGGAAGGATAAGTAAGCCAGTCAAAAAAAAATGAATTAAATAAAAATAAAATAAAATAAGCAGTGGCACGCAGGGAAAAAAATCCTATATAAAAAAAGGAAAAATGGATTTTCAAAATCTTAAAGTGAAAGCGTTCCGACATTTTCCTATCAATGTTGTTGCTTTTAAATGGTTTACTGCGAGAAATATTCTGCTGTCTGAGTCTGTTTTCTTTCTAAGTAGGATTTTTTTCCTTACTATCTCGCCAATCCTGCATTCAAGCCAACTAGACTCATTCTTAAACTTGCTGCTTCCGAAATTCTGTAAGGCCACGTTGAAAAACCGGGTCACTTTTTAAAGAAGCCATTTATAGTTTAAACAAAAAAAAAAAAAAGGATATTTAAGAATGACTGAGAATATTTTTTTCACTGTGATTTTTTTAAGTCTTACTTCTTTTTCTTTTTTTGTTTTGTTAAACCGTAGAAATGTTGGGGACATGTGATTTTTCATATTAAATCCTAAAATACTTAATCATTGACATTTAAGAAAAACAGACACCTAAATTTCTATATCTATTGTAGTTTTCAGAAGAATTTTATCATTTCTATTTAAGTAAATATTTTACTTTTTGATACTCTATATTATTTCTAAAATAGCCGGCTTGTGGTTCGGAATACACTTTTAAACTGTAATTCCCGGTCTAATTAGCCTAAAGTATGCAAAAAAAGACTGTATAACGGCAAACCAAACCAAACTATATTTTTCTACAGCCTGATGGTATTCGTGTATAGGTTCCTGGTTCGTGTCCGGGTTGTGACATGAAAATCTGTAGTCTTTCCAAACCTCCTTAAACAGTAGGTCACGGTCAAATAGGACTGTTGGGTGTTGTACTGACAACCTTACCCTTTTAAATATTAACCATCTACTGTCTCGAAATCTGCCAGTAGGCAGATCCTTTCTCGATATCCCACCATGGGCTCTTGCGCCAATGGTGAGGATGAATAATTGATGAAAGTGGATAAATATACTAAAAGACAGTTAAAAACATGAAAACACCCATTTATTGATTTATTTTTTAAATTTTGAATTAGATTTTTATAAAATAATAATATAATAATTAAAATCTTTTCCAAATTGTATCGAAACGGTTGCATTAAAAAATGCTCTAGCAGATTAAACACCATCAATATCATGTGCTTATCATAAATCAAATTTGAAACCGTTGATCTATATCACAAACAGAATAGGATCTCAATTATTTAAGTAATAAGGAAAAATTACAGAAACTTCATACAATAATCGATGAAGAAGCTTTAAATTTCTAAAATTTCATATGAAAAGGATATTTGTGATACATAAATCACTCGGGTCCAATACATTGCCAAAGATATCGTATCGATTGCCTTGGTTCTAACTTCAATATTGTCCTATTCAATCATTTTGTCCTTTTTTACTTTTTTACCAAAGAGTTCGGAAGACTCAAGTTCTAAAGCAATGCACATTACTTTCCCTCATGAAGGATTTAGAGTCAGAAATGAAATAAACATAAATGAAAAAAGAAACTGAAAAAGTATTGCATTTATATTCGTATTTTAACATTTTTTTCTCTCTCTTTGAAAAAAAAAGGTGTTAACTGAGATTTTTCACAAGAATGATAAAGTTGCGTTAGACGGCAAAAATAATAATAATAAAAGAAATGAAACAAAATGAACGAAACTAAAGATGAATAACTAAGCGAGAAATGATGGATTTAAAAGGAAAAATAAGTAAGCCAGTCAAAAAAAAATAATAAAAAAAAATAAGCAGTGGCACGCAGAGAAAAAGGAAAATGGATTTTCAAAATCTTAAAGTGAAAGCGTTCCGACTCCGATCAATGTTGTTGCTTTTAAATGGTGTACTGCGAAATATTCTGCTGTCCGAGTCTGGTTTTTTTTTTTTTTTTTTTTTTTTTTTTTTTTATATATCTCGCCATTCCTGCATTCAAGCTAACCAGACTCATTCTTAAACTTGCTGCTTCCGAAATTCTGTCAGGCCATGTTGAAAAACCGGATCACTTTTTAAAGAAGCCATTTATAGTTTTAACAACAAAAAAAGGATATTTACGAATTGCTAAGAATATTTTTTTTTTCACTATGATTATTTTAAGTCTTACCTCTTTTTCTTTTTTTACTTTGTTAAATCTGTAGAAATGTTGGTGGCATTTGATTTTTCATATTAAGTTCAAAAGTCCTTAATCACTGGCATTTAGAAAAACAGACTAAATTTCTATATATATTGTAATTTTCACTGCAGAATTTAATCATTTCTTTATATACTAAGTAAATATTTTTACTTTATAATACTCTATATTATTTCTATCCTGGCGGTGGCAGGGATGTTTGTGAATGGTTTGGAATCCACGTTAAACTGTTGTTGTACATCTAATTAGCCTTACTTGTGCACAAAATGACCGTAGGGCAACAAACCAAACCATACTATATTATTTCTTTGCTTGATATCTGAGTGACTAGCGCTCTGTGCAACAGGTTTCGGGTTCAAGACCCGGTGGTGACAGATATTTTGTTAATGGTTCGAATCCACTTTAAGCTGTAGCTCCCGGTTTAATATGACTTTAGAGCATTGAACGTAGGTAAACCCTACCAATAAAACCTACCTACCCTACCGTAACCCTACCAGTAAAAATAAAACATTTCTTGCCTCGAAATCTGAATTTAGGCAGGCGACTTTGGCCCATTATGAAGTTATTGTGCCACTGATGATGATGAATAATTGAAAAAAAATTACCTAAATTTCTATAGCTATTGTAATTTTCTGGCAAGAATTTTATCATTTCTTTATATACTAATTAAATATTTTACTTTATAATATTCTATATTATTTCTCAAGTGTCGTTGGCTAGTGGTTCGAACACACTTTAAACTATAGTTCCCGGTCTAAGTAGTCTAATGTGTGCCCAAAATTATCGTAGAGCTACAGGCCAAACCAACTATATTATTTCTGGGACCCGATGGTATTCAGGTACAGATTTCGGGTTCGATCCCCGCTGTTCCATGAATGTTTGTAGGTGTTCGGAATCCACTTTAAACTGCAGGTCACGGGCTAATTAGCCAGAACTACAGTTTAACGTGGATTCGAACCATTCTCAAACATCCATACCATCGCCAGGATTAGAACCTGAAGTCTGTGTTAACAAAGACAGACCAATGAAGATGGAAAAGAAGCTTACAAATAAAATTCACATCCTTCTATATATTTGAGATAATATACAAAATTATTTATATACTATTTATATAATGAAACTTATATGGTATTACTATAAATAAACGCTCGTCATATAACTGCTTAATATTAAGTCATTCAAAATAGCTGAGCTTTTCTATTGAGCTTTTTCTATTGATTTTATAAATGTTTCGACTTTATTGCATTAAAAATATGTTCCAAAGAAATATTAGACAAGTGGCCAGGTCGGTTTTTACTGCATTTATTCTCCTGTGTGACCTGAAATAGATACCAGGACATTGTCAAGTAAACAATTCGTATATTTATAATTTAGCAACTGACATTTATTGTATGAATCGGGCGTGGCTATTAAATGTTGGCGTATTCTTTTGACTACTCAATTTAGTTGATGTTTTTGTAATTTAGTAACTAACATTTGCTTCATAATATAAGAAACAACATGAACTCTTAGCAATTGCAAATTTAATTGTCATTAATGGAGTTGCGATAGATTTAGCGATCTGTGGTACTATGAAACAGTTTATAAACATCGTGTTTCATCATTTATTACAGTCCAGGAAAAAGAGCATGTTTATACGAATAAATTGAAATTTTGAAAGAGTTTTTAATTTTTTTTTTTTTAAAAACTATTTTAATGTTATTCTCTGCGTACATTATAGTGCTGCTTAGCTAAAAATTAAGAAGAAAAAAAAATTTAAATAGTTCATTATTATTTTCCTCAAACACTACAGTTTTTAAAGTTAAATTGAAAAAAGAGAAATATTAAAATAGAATTGTTGATTTTGTATCCCCATATTGGATTTAATCGATTAAATTTTAATTCATTTCACATATTACGTTATGCACTTGTAGAATTTGACACTTTTAGATAAGTCATTCATTTCTGGAATAGTAAATAAGTAACAGATTGAGCATTACCTAGGGTGCGCGGCACCTACGGTTTGCTACCAAATTACTGAGCGAACATTCACAAAAGTAACATCTGAGGATTTATACACCTCCCCTCCCTTTTTTCTCCTCTCCCTTCCTCATATAATTCATTTGTACGCCCAATGGAATTATATACTGGTCTACAGATTAATTGTAGGGCCTGTATGGCTGAGTGGCTGGCGCCCGATACCACAGTCTATAATAGTCTATTCATTAATGAATAATTGTTACTTTTGTCATTCGATTACAATACCGTAGGCTGCTCGATTAAAAATATCCTTCGAACTTACATGCAAACGACTGAGAACGTCTTCAAGATATAAATAAATCTGATGACGACCAAAAGCTTCAATTTTAAAATCGATTTTAAAAACTCAAAGTCTTTTAAGTGTTTCTTGTAACTTATTTTTGGGAGTATCAATATGATTCAGAACATCTGTTTCTTTAATTTTGGCATCTGGGCCTGAATGGCCGTAGAGTGGTAGAGCTCGGTAGCACAGGTTTCGGATTCGAGTCCGGAATACGGTGCCATGGATGTTTGTAGTGGTTCGGAATCCACTTCAAACCGTAGGCCCTGGATTAATAGGATCATAGAGCGTTAAGGGGGCATTGTTACTCCGCGACTGTAGCTCGGCTTCTGTTACATGGCGGCCCCTGGGTAATGCAAAGTGAGTAACGTCTGTGCAACGCTTGTCTTAAGGCATCCAAGACAGCTGTCTAAGTGTTTGCTAGCTGCATTAGACAAAAACCCAGATTAATTGTGCCCTATTCCATCCTGATTGGGACTAACGAAATAAGAAATTATTCGAATGTACTTAGAAGCCTTGGTACACAAACTTACGTGCTATCCATGTAAAGTTTACGTTACACAGAATACGGTAGTTGACTTGTAGATGTTTGAGCTCTTTCTAACTTTTTTTGGGAATTATAACTATAAGAATTATAATAAGAATATTTCATAGAATTTGTTGTTCTAACTTTTTACCATGTATACTCATACATTGTTTTCAAGAAACAATGACGTGCATTGTCCGTAAATCCTGAAAGTCGGTAACTTATTATTCTTCGAGCTATAGAGGTAATTGGTTTCAAATAATCGAAACATAAAGATTGTAAAATCAAATATTGCTAATGTTAATGTTCGAGTTACGCAGGGAAAATATATACCAAAATGGCTCGTGGGAATTGACTCATTATTTCGACTATATAGAGGGTTGAAATTTCGTGAGTCATGGAGGTTTTGGGGCTTGAAGGGAAGGGAATAAAAAAAATTTGTTTCGAGTCTGGGAGGTTTTTTTTCGACTTAAGAGGTTCTACTGTATATCAGACCCACCGATGTCCCTCCCTCACATTTCTAACGGGTAGGAGGTTACATAGCTCAGCCCCTAAAAGTTTCTCGACTCTTTGCCCATTGGCAA
Organism: Caerostris extrusa; assembly: GCA_021605095.1. Classification (NCBI taxonomy): domain Eukaryota; kingdom Metazoa; phylum Arthropoda; class Arachnida; order Araneae; family Araneidae; genus Caerostris; species Caerostris extrusa. Next base: position 65,648 of record BPLR01016882.1, read on the forward strand.
TGTGAGCAACTAACATGCAGGAGGATTGAAGTTCGAATCCACTGGTTGCATTGTTGTAGTACTGCTTTCAGAAACCAGAAAACTTGATTGCATTGTTGAAATTTTGGGAAACTGTCTCACATCGATAGTCAGATTGCTTGTTGTCTTTCAGGTTTTTCTCTTATACAACAGTTGGGGAAGTTGCCTTTAAATGTAGTCCCAATCACCCGTTGGTGGGCTGTTCATGATATACATAAGACCCAACGGTGTTCCAGTTTCCCATTTCCAACAGGTAGGAGGCTATATGGGCCTAGGCTGGTGGGTGAGTTGTGGAGTAACACTACATAACCTAACCTTAACGTAACATACCATATAATAACATAACATAACATGGTACAGTAAATGAATCTATCTTAACTTTCAATGAAACATATGAATTCGTAACATAACATGGTACATTTAAAAAAATCTTCCTTAATAATCTTTGAATGTAAAAAAAAAGGAATTCGTAACATAACATGGCAAGAATCTTCTGTGAATGTAAAAAATGAATTTGCAACATCTTAAAGTCTTTGAATGTAAAAAAAATGAATTTGTAACATATCATGAACAAACAAACGATGCTAGTGGCAGACATGTTGGATCGCTCTTGTTGATCGTTGGATTTTTGGAGTTGTTTAGTCTTATTGAATGTTTTACTAATTCTAACTCTATTATTTACACGACTTTAATGATATATACAGTAAATGAATCTTAATTAAAAATATTTAAATGTAACAAATGAATTCGTAACTTAACACGGTACATTAAAAGAATCTTTCTTAACAATCTTTGAACGTAACAATTGAATTCGTAACATAACATGAACAAACAAACGATGCTAGTGGCAGACATGTTGGATCACGGATTTCTTTTGGAGTTGTTTAGTCTTATTGAATGTTTTATCAATACTGACTCTATTATTTATCCGACCTTAATGATATATACAGTAAATGAATCTTTCTTAAAATATTTGAAAAGTAACAAACGAATTCGTACCATAACATGGCACAAAATGATAAAAGTTTCAATTTTGCCGTTTCGGAGAAATTCAACTGATCAGGTATTTTATTTACTAATTTTGATCAGATAAACTATTACACGCGAGAATTACCACCAAAGAACAAAATGCATGTAACACATCCAAAATTACATCTTTGTTTACGAAATGCGAAGAAGTTACGTTTCGGCACTTGCTTTAGACAAAGCACAGTAAATGAATCTTTCTTAACAATCTTTGAATGAAACATATGAATTCGTAGCATAACAGAGTACAGCAAATGAATCTTTCCCAGCATAACACGGTATAGTAAATGAATCTTTCTAACAAATGAATTATAATTTTTGAATGAAACAAATGAATTCGTAACATAACATGGCCCCAGTTTAAACGAATCTTTCTTTGTTATCTTTGAATGAAATACCATCAAAGAACAAAACATGTAGCACATCCAAAAAATACATCTTTGTTTAACATAACTTTAGATGGCACAAAATGATAAAAGTTTGAAACGCCAATAGCATTTGCAAAGAATATTTTTCGGTATAGTAAATGAATCTTTCTTAATTACAGATCAAATGTATTTTATTTACTAATCTTTCTTAGCTATCTTTAGATAAACTATCACAAAAATGCAAGCATCAACCAGTTCAATTGAACAAATTTTGTTTAGATAAACTATCACTTGCAAGCATTACCACCGAAGAACAAACATCTAACACATCCAAAAAATACATCTTTGTTTACGAAGTGCAGGGACACTTTCGGGTCTCGCATGAATTATTGAGCACCTCTCGGATCGAAAGAAAGGCCTTCTCGAATAAAAAATGGAAGCGCTGAAACACGGTTCTCTTTAATATTTCAGAACGTTTCCCCCTTTCAACACTTTACTTTGTTAGGGAAGATGCACCTCCTACGCTGGATACTCCATTTCCTTTGAAAAACAAACTGCCATCCATTCTCATTTCTTCCTTCTTTTTATTTTTAGTGCAGAAAAATATTGACACGAAGACTGGTGTAGAGGATGGTAAGTAATGTAAGGGGTCAGGCTTTTGCAACAATCTGATACTGTTCTATTCCACTTGGTTAACTACTTTTATGACCCTCACAAAAAGCACCGTTTTCCCAAATGGTTGGTTTCATTTAGATGAGGTTACGCCTGAAGCAAAGATTCTAGTGGCAAACATGTTTTTTTCTGCAGTTGTTTAATTTTATTGAATGTTTCTCCAATTACTAACACTATTCCTTTTTTAACCTTAATGATTGTACAATGCTTTATTTATTATTTATTTATTTAATGATTAGTTGATATTTATATTAGTCCATTTTAGTGACAACTTCCATCTCAATATTATCCTATCCTTCCCTTCATTAATTTTTTTTTTTTTTTTTTTGAGTTATTATGATTTTTAAAAAAATGTTTTGTACTTGAAATTGCAACCAGTAACATACAGCTGCAAATTCATCATTTACTTTAGGCAAGGCACAGTAAATGAATCTTGACAGAAAAATAATGTGATTTATACTATTCCATTTTACTGATAACTTCCCTCCAATTATTATCCAGTTTCGACTTCTCCTCCTTAATTTTTTTTGAAGTTATAATGATTAAAAAGGTTTTGTACTTATACTTGCAACCAGTAACATATAACTGCAATTTCGGCACTTGCTTTAGACAAGGTACAGTAAATGAATCTTGATAATAAAGTAGTATGATTTACACTAATTCATTTTGATGATAACTTCTGTCTAATTCATATCATTATTATCTAATTTCAACTTCTTTTCATTAAATGCTTCTTTTTGAAGTCGGTATTTGAAATTGCAACCAGTAACATACAGCTGCAATTTCGGCATTTGCTTTAGACAAGGCACAGTCAAATGAATCTTTCTTAACAATCTTTGAATGAAACATATGAATTCATAACATAGCCTGGCACAGTGAGATGGCACGATAAAAGAATCTTTCTTAACAATCTTCTAATTAACAAATGAATTCGTAACATAACGTGGCATAAAATGATAAAAGAAAAAACTGTATGGTGGATGGTATGGTGAAAGATGCTAGTGATCTAAGGGGTCAGGCTTTTGCAATAATCTGATTCTGTTCTATTCCATTTGGTTGGGTACTTTTATGCCCCTCAAAAAAAAAAGAGCACAGTTTTCCCAAATGGTTGGTTTCATTTAGATGAGGTTACGCCTGAAGCAAAGTTGCTAGTGGCAGACATGTTTTTTTTTTCTGGAGTTGTTTGGTTTTATTGAATGTTTTACCATTTACTAACGCTATTTATTCGACCTTTATGACAGTGTAATGTTTTAAAAAAGCATATATTTGACAAGAAAGTAGTTTGATTTATATTAGTCCATTTTAGTGATAACTTATATTTGATTCATCTAACTGTTATCAAATTTCAATTTCTTTTCATTAATTGTTTATTTTGAAGTTATAATGATTAAAAAATGTTTGTACTTGAAATTACACTTAGTAGCTGTAATTTCATCACTTGCTTTAGGCAAAGCACAGTAAATGAATCTTTAGAACAATCTTTGAATGAAACATATGAATTCGCAACATAGTATGGCACAATAAAAGAATCTTTCTTAACAATCTCTGAATGAAGAAAGGAATTCGTAACATAACATAACGTAAAAAATATCACATTAAAGCTAAGTTAATACTTTTGCTTTTAGTTATGCTTACATCTAAAAATAACTATTCATAATTTATTTTTATCAATTTTATTATATTCCTTCAGAAAGAAAGTTACTTCAGAAAAAATGTTACCACTTTTTGAATTATACTAATTTAAATTATTTTTGTTCAATATTAAGTGATATTTTATTCTGGTGTTGTTACTAATCCCCTGGTGCAGGAAACCCTACACCAGGTCCAATAGACCCCTTCGCAAGCACTAGTCCATGGCTAAGGTTATACAGCTTCACTTTAGCGAAAAACCACGAGGGCTGAAGACTGACTAAACCCCAAGACAACGCTCTACGATTCTATTAGACGGGGACCTACGGTTTAAAGTGGATTTCAAAACACTACAAACATCCATGGCACCGCCAGGACTCGAATCCGAAACATGTGGCACCGAGCGCCAGACACTTGGCCATTCATGTCCCGTATTTTATTCTTCCCAATATTAGGCAATTCATGTAATGTAACTCTGTTGTTAGATCCCTTCCCAATTCATGACATGACTATTTGAAAATAGAAAGCGTCCTAGAACTGTTCTCAATATACTCAATGAGTGTTCTCTCAATACACCAATGAGTGTTTAATATACCAATGAGTGTTCTCCGAATACACCAATGAGTGTTCAATATACCAATGAGTGTTCTATTAATTCACCAATGAGTGTTCTCTTAATACACTAATGAGTGTTCAATATACCAATGAGTGTTCTCTCAATAGACCAATGGGTATTCAATACACCAATGAGTGTTCTCTCCCTAGTCTTCTCTTTCTGAAGTGTCAAAGTGCAAGCTCCACGTGTTGGCAGCTTTTATAAGTGGCCAGTTGGCAATTGGCTAGAGCTCTGGCCTTAGGTATCACAGGCTTCCGATTCAAACCCTGGAGGTGGCCTGGATGTTTGTTAGTGGTTCGAAATCCACGTTAAACTGTAGGTCCCGTTAAAAAAGTCTAAAGTGTACACAAAATGACTGTAGAACGACAAACAAACAAACATCTTTTTCAAAGTATTAATTATGATTTTCTATTTTTCCTTTTGCATATATTCGTAAATGTTGCTATTCACCTTAGTACTTTAAATTTTTATATTAATATTTTTTTAAAAAAATAAAGCATAACAATTCAATGGCTATAGATCAAAGGTAATGATTTCAATTGTCAAAGACAGTAAGAGTGTGACTGCTTCGTAGCCAAGAGCTTAGTTCATCCTATAAGTGATCTGATATTTTATTTTTGACTTCAAATGTTTCGATATTTAAACCTATATTTGGATTTCTTTCCTTTTTCGATTCCTACTATTAGTTCACACTCTCCCTATATATATCTTGTTCAAATTTCAATCGTTCATAAAATACTTTTTTTTCATCCACTCAAGTTCAAATACATTTTTTGAACTTGTAGTGGGTGACACTAGATTTTAATACAGTTTTCTCAAATATTAATTCACTAATTAAATTTAATTAATTGATTTGAGTTTTATTTGGGAGAAAAAAATGTCTCTTATATAAGATATTTAGAAGGATATAAATTTAAGAATAAATACCGTCTGTGGCGAATCGTGTAGATCGCTGGAAAAAATTTCTTTTTCAGATCATTTTTTCATTCTGGGTTCTAGTCTGAGTCAAGGAGAAAATGGAAAGTGAAATATGCGAATAAATGAGTGAGAGAGATGGAAAGTGTGTATGTGAAAGAGAGAGAGGAATTTTTCTAACTTAAAAATTTAATGAAAAATATTTATAAAGGACTTTCAGCAATATAGTGAAAATAAGTAATATATAAAAAAAAAAATTTTAAGTCAATTCCTACTTTTATTTTTCACTATATTGCAGAAAGTTCTTTATAAATGATTTGCATTCCTTTTTTTAAGTTTATCCGGCGCCATCTATTGGTAGATATATGCAACTTAAATCCAAGAAAAACTAAAATGAATTAATTAAATCTAATTACTGAATTAATATCTGATGAAGCTGTATTAACATCGAGTGTCATCCACTACAAGTTCAAAAAAAGTATTTGAACTTGAGTGGATGAATAAAAAGTATTCTATGAAAGATTGAAAATTTGAACAAGATATATATAGGGAGAGTGTGACCTAATAGAAGGAATTGAAAAATAAAGTATAGCAATAGGCAAATGTAACATATAGGCGTATACATAGGCATGTGTAACATATAGGCGCACATATCATCATCATCATTGGCCCAACAGCCCAGTGTGGGCCAAGGCCGTTTACCTATTGGCAGATTTCGAGAGATATTTTTCTTTTTTACGGGGGTAGGGTTGTCATCTCTACGTCCGTGACACTCTTACAGTCATATGAGACTGGAACCTACGGCTTAAAGTAGATTCTGAACCACTACAAACATCCATGGCACCGCCGGGACTCGAACCCGAAACCTGTGGTACTGAGTGCCAGGGCGCTAGCCACTCGGCCATTCAGGCCCTAGGCGAACATATAGGCATAACAATATATATGCGTGACATATAGGCGTATATATAGGCATACCAATAGGCAAATGTAACATATAGGTGTATATATAGGCATATCAATAGGCAAATGTAACATATATGTATGTGTATAGGCATGTATATAGTCATAACAATTGCCGCCTATTGTTATAGGCATAGACAATGGGAATAGACCAAAGGCAATGCTTTCAATAGTCAAGGAATAGTAAGCGTGTGGCTGCTTCGCGACCAAGAACTTCGTTCATCCCTATAATTGATTTTGATATTTTACTTTTTAACTTTAAATGTTTCGAAATTTAAATTTACTTTTGGATTTCTTTTTATTAATGTAACTAAATTTTCTTTTCCAGTATCTCCAGTCATAGATCCCCATTTCTTCCGGGACAGTGTCATAACTGACGAAGGTTTGCGCACCAAATTTATGTGCGTCGTCACCAAGGGAGATCCCCCTCTCCGTTTCCATTGGCTGAAGAATGGATTGCCGTTCCTTGCTCACGGTGACACGACGGTGCAGACATTCGAAGATTCCTCCATCGTGACCTTCAAAAGGGTGTCGTCGAGCGACAGAGGTCACTACACATGCATAGCTGCAAACATGGCGTCTTCGACCAACTTAACGACTCAGCTGATTGTAAATGGTAAGAAAATAAGACTTTTCAGTCCCATTTAGATTATTAGTCAGATGGAAATGCCGGCCTGTTCAGTCACTTTCAGAAAAAAAAAAATATAAACAACACTTCTTGTAGCAACTCTCTCCTCCTCTTCTTCTCCAAAAACCTCGCTTTAAGAAAATTCCTCGAGAGGAGGGGGAGTTTCCCTCACTTCTCACTGGAGTAAGCACTTTCTCATCATGTAGTCTATCACCAATCACGATGCAACAATTCATGGTGTAGTCCATAGTCCATCTGTAATTGCTTCAACGTGTGAAGGTCACACAGGCAATCGCTAATTTCTTGAGGTCTCGTAATCCATGACACTGAATATCTGCAATCAGATTTCAGTGACAGGTTGTTCTCATTAGTACATGACATTAATTGCATGCAATATAACTTTCCACAATACGGCTTATCTGCTATCAAATTTGAATGATATGCTGTTATTATGTACTTGTTAAAGAATATACATTCATCTGTTCTGGGAACGGAATGCTGCAACTCTTTCCGGGGGGGAAAAAGGCTACAATATAAAGCTGAAAAAATTGTCAATATTATTTGCAAAAAGCAACAAGTGAGTAAGTGTAAATGAGTTAGTAAAATGAGGAAATATGATGAGTAAATGTAAATTATTGAGCAAGTAATGATTTTCAATTAATGAGATTATAAACAACATAGGAAACAACTAAAGCTTACGTAATCATAAAAAGATATTGATAAGATGCCAAATAAAAGCACATAAATTCAAAGTAAAAGTTCAAATCAGTATTTTTGATGAGAAAAAAATGAATCAATACTGGATCAGATGAATCCCATGATTGTTAACATGATTTGCAGAAAATATAAAAAACTCTCATAAGATGATTATATATGGAAATAGAAAAAAAGCTTATTAATAACGACAAAATTTTTATTTTTTTTCAATGTCATGAGGATATACTTTTGAAACTCATTTGGAGTTGTTTTTTGAAAAAGAAGCAATATTCTTTTAATAAGATGGTATACTTCAATACATATGCCACCTCATTAAAAACTTGTTTGAGAATACCGTTATAAATATCTCAGGACAAGCACTAAAAAGTTCAGAATAAAATCTAATTTAATGTGTCTGCGTTTCTTTTCAACTATGCTTTGTTTCATTAGCAAAAAATGGAGATATATAGTAACCATCTTAAAGATGCTGATGTTGATTTATTGAAGATCATTGATGTTGATTTATTTTGAAAGACACAAATTAGTCATTAATTAAAAATAAAATACTCAATCGCATTGAAAATAAATGTGATTGTATATTGCTTCTATATGTGTCATACTATAACAATTTGGTTATGCTACACACATTTGGCATAGGAGTACTGAAATTGAAAAGCTTTATTAAAATGTTCACAGAAATAACGATATCCATGTAGTTTATATAAAATCAAAATTGACGAATAAACTAGATCTACAGTTAGCGCATAATTTTTAAATATTATCACTACAAAATCTAATACAGTTTCTTACATATTGAGCAGACAAAAATTAAAGTTTTTCTTAAGGGCATATTATATTTAAGTAAAATTCTCATGTATTCCTTTGAACTATACGTTGTTGCAATACCAAAAAATGAGGATATATCTAAAATAATCAACTTAAAAATGCAATTCTTGATGTGGATTTTCTTTGAAAGATGGACACAAATTAGTCTTTAATTGAAAATAAAATACTCAATATCAATGAAAATAAGGTTACTTGTATATTGATTCTCAATAAAGTATGTCATACTGTAACAATTTTGGTGTGTGGCACGCATTTGTCGTAGGTATACTGGAATTGAAAAGCTTTATTAAAAAATTATTCATTAAAAATAAGAGTACTTGTATGTTGTTCCTCAGTAAAGAATGTCATACTATTACAGTTTGGATATGTGACACGCACATGGCATAGGTATACTGGAATTGAAAGCTTTTTAAAGTGTGGCACATACACTGAAGTGACAAAAGTCATGGGATAGCAATATGCAAATTTTCAGATGGCAGTAGCATCGCGTAGAACAGGTATAAATGCGCAGTACTTTCGCAGAGCTTTCATTTCTGTTCAAGTTATTCATGTGGGAAGAGGTTTTGACGTGATGACCGCACGACGGGAATTAACAGACTTTGAACGCGGAATGTTAGTTGGAGCTAGACGAATGGGTCATGCCATTTCGGAAATCGTTAGGGAATTCAACATTCCCAGATCCACTGTGTCAAGAGTGTGCCGAGAGTATGAAATTTCAGGCATAACATCACACCATGGACAGCGCAGTGGTCGACCGCCTGCACTTAACGACCGAGACCGGCGACGTCTGCAAAGAGTCGTAAATTTAACAGACAAGCACCACTGCGTCAAATAACCGCAGAAATCAATGTGGGACGTACAAGGGACTTGTCTGTTAGAACTGTGTGAGAAATTTGGCTTTCTTGGGCTATTCCAGCAGAAGACCGACTCGAGTGCCTTTACTGACAGAACGACATCGCTTGCAGCGACTCTCGTGGGCACGTGAGCATATCGGTTGGTCCCTAGATGAATGGAAAACCATGGCCTGGTCCGATAAGTCACGATTTCAGTTGGTAAGAGCTGATGGTAGGGTTCGAGTGTGGCGCAGACCCCACGAAGCCATGGACCCAAACTGTCAGCAAGGCACTGTTCAAGCTGGTGGTGGCTCCGTAATGGTGTGGGCTGTTTTTCATGGCATGGACTTGGTCCTCTGGTGCGACTGGACCGAACATTGACTGGAAATGCTTATGTTCAGCTACTTGAGATCACTTGCAGCCATTCATGGACTTCATGTACCCAAACAACGATGGGATTTTTTTATGGATGACAATGTGCCATGTCACCGGGCCACAACTGTTCGCGATTGGTTTGTAGAACATTCTGGACAATTCCAACGAATGATCTGGCCACCTAGATCGCCCGACATGAATCCCATCGAGCATTTATGGGACATCATCGAGAGGTCTGTTCGTGCCCAAAATCCTGCACCATCAACGCTTTCACAATTATGGACGTCTATCGAGACAGCATGGCTCAATATTCCTGCAGAAGACTTCCAACGACTTGTTGAGTCCATGCCAAGTCGAGTTGCTGCATTTCGCCGGGCGAAATGAGGGCCGACACGATATTAAGAGCTTTCCCATGACTTTTGTCACTTCAGTGTACATGTTGCAATGAAATCCATAAAGTTTATGTAAAATCAAATTTGACGATTGAACTAGATCTGCAGTTAGGGCATAATTTATAAATATTATCACTACAAATTCTAATTCAGTTTCTTATGTATATAGCAGACAAAAATTAAGATTTTTTTAATGAGATAATATATTTTTGCAATACTCACAAGCCAAAATCATCAGGTTTAAGGATATTTCTCTTTAATATTGTTTGTTCAGTTTTTAGGCATAATAATCATATTATTATAACACATATTCGCCACCTAACACAAAACAAAAATATTTATCATAATAAATCAAATAAAAATAAATTAATTAATGTAATTGTTTATAAAAACTTCCAGTTAACTAGAGTTCAACAATTATTTATAGATTTCCAAAAAATTCCAGTTCCAGTTTGACGATGAATCTGTGTTTATTGTTATTTTTAATCTGTAAAACATTTAGAATCATGAAAGAGTCAAAATTCTTAGATTATTTGAATCTTGGCAATCTTCAAAATGAATATAATTATTTATAAAAACTTTCAGTTAATTAGAGTTCAACAATTATTTACAAATTTATTATTGTTTCAACATTAGTAAACAAACTTTATAAAGTACTACTATGTGCAAAAAAGTAAGAACCAGTTTTCAATTTAAATTTCTCTGGCAAATGGTATTTCAATTTTTTAGTTTAGCATCTCAAAAACCAAGCATAACTCAAGCACTAATGAATATTTTGACATCAAATTTCACACAGATGTCAAGGACAGTGCCAACAACCTAAAAAAAAAAAGAAAAAAATTGAAATACCATAAGCCCGGAAAATTTAAATTGAAAACTGTTCTTACTTTTTGGACACAGTAATAAAAACGCTGGCAATAAGTTATTAAATTTTTATTTTCTATTAACCAGTACCTCCGCAATGGACTGTTGAGCCAAAGAACATCTCTGTGGTCCTCGGCAATACTGTTTGGATGGATTGTGCTGCAGTTGGATTTCCTGCACCCAACATTTTGTGGAAGAAAATGATATATACCGGTGAGTTTTTACATCCTCTAAATTACCATAAAAATTATATTAGTTTCACTTGAAGAACTTTCTAAAATATTCAAACTTTATTTATTAATGGCATATACTGCTACGTTAAAAATAATGTTACATATTTCTTCTTAGAAATATGGCTGTGGGCAGGGCTGGATTTAGATGAAAAGAGGCCCTAGGCTATTCCACTTATGAGGCCCTTTCACCTCCCATTTTTAAGTTCGTAAATTACATAAGAGATAATAAAATGCATCAACACTGTGATATATATCAATATGTTAAAAGAAACATGTTGCGATGGGTACTAATCTTTATAAAAAATGTAGCACGGATAATAAATAAAAAAAAAGTCCAGAACACTTATTTGGACATTTTTCTCAGCACCCTATATAGTAATTGTAACAATAACTCATCAAACATAACACACAACATTTACAAAGAAACAAAATTAAAATAATAAAAAATCTTTGACTACGCAAATAAAATATGCAATAAAAATTATCATGTTTTCTGTCAAATTAAAATAAATATATTCAATACATTGAAGACTAAAGCAAATTCAATTCAGATAAATTGATTTCATAATAGTAATTGCATTGCATTTTTATGTTTGTTTATTAGTCATATGTGTAGAATTTCTCCTTATTTTCGATTCACTGTTTTAGTGTTTACTGTTTTTAGAATAATTCTAATTTTGCTAACAATTGGATTGTAGGCCCCTCTTCATCTTGAGGCCCTAGGGCTGAAGCCTAGCCTATAGGAAAATCCGGCCCTTTCCATAAGAAGTAGAAATCTCTAATTTAGCATTGATTAGATATTCCAGCAAGAAAATATAGTCATGATCTCTTTGGATGGTCATAAAACGGACATTGTATAAACGAATTACCACAACCACCAATTATCAATTACCAAATCGCATGTGTGATGTACGGATTTTTTGGGGAGGGCGACAATAAGGATAGGCATATTATACACCGGGATGTAATATACGGATCCTTTACTTAAGGGGGGACAAAAATTAATGTATGCGTATACGATTCTTTATCCAGAGAACGGGTTAAAAGTGTATACATATTATGCACTGTGGTGTTATATATGGATTTCTTTGAGGGTAAGGGGCAAAATTAGCATATGCTTATCATACGTCGAGATTTCATATACGGGTGTTTTTCTTGATGAACTAAATTACCACACAAAATCAATATTGTTACTTTAAATCAATTACCACAAGAACCAATATTGTTACTTTAAACCAATTACCACAAGAACCAATTACCAAATCCCTGTTATATACAGATTTCTTGGAGGGAGGTCGAAATTAGTGTATGCATATAATATGCAAGGGTGTGATATACAGCGTCAAAAGTTAGCGTATGCGTATTAGATGCAAGCGTGTTATAAACAAAGTATTTCTCTTGGCAGCAGTCCAAAGTTAGTGTATACATATAATGTGCTGTGGTGTTATATATGGGTTTCTTTAGGAGAGGCAAAACTAGCATATGCGTATTACTTCAGGGTGGTTTTTTTCTGGCAGGGGGAATTAGTCTATGTGTATTATACGCAGAGGTGTTATTCTTGGAAGCAGGGGGGGCAAAATTAGTGTATACATATTATGCGATATGGTGTTATATAACACCACATCTTTCTTTGGGGTGGGTAAAAATTAGCGTAAGCGTATTATACGCTGTGATGTTATAAACGGGTCTTTTATTTAAGGGACTAAATTACCAATTACAACAAGAACTAATATTCCAATATTAAACCAATTACCACAAGAAGCAATATTCCTATTTTAAACCAATTATCACTGTTATACACGGATTTCTTGATGGGAGGTCGAAAATTAGTGTATGCCTATTATATGCAAGGGTGTTATATACAGTGTCATAAGTTAGCGTATGCGTATTAGACGCCAGCGTGTTATAAACGAGTCTTTTCTCTTGGCAGCAGTCCAAAGTTAGTGTATACATATAATGCGTTGTGGTGTTATATATGGGTTTCCTTAGAGGGGCAAAACTAGCATATGCGTATTACTTCAGGTGTTATATGCGGTTTTTTTTTGGGGAGGGAAATTAGTGTATGTGTATTATACGCAGAGGTGTTATTATTGGGGGCAGGAGCAAAACTTAGTGTATACATATTATGCGTTGTGGTTATATATGGTTACTTTGAGGTAGGCAAAACTTAAAGTAAACGTATTATACGCTGGGATGTTATAAACGGGTCTTTTTATTTTATTTAAAACGGGTCTTTTATTAAGGACTAAATTATCAATTACAACAAGAACTAATATTCCAACTTTATACCAGTTACTACAAGAAGAAATATTCCTATTTTAAACCAATTACCAAATCACTGTTATATACGGATTTCTTGGTAAGTGGTCGAAAATTAGCGTATGCATATTAGATGCCGGCGTGTTATATATGAGTCTTTGTCTAGAGCAAGGGTCACCAAACTTTCTAGCCATATGGCCATACTGTTTACTCCAGTAAGTACCAAGGGCCAAAAACCGTTTTAATTTTTTCTGCCATTATCTATAATTTCTATACTAGTCACAGAGTACGAGCTAAAATCGCTAGTTCAAGTACTACAATTAGTATATATACGATAATGTATAGATAATGTATAGATAATGTATATAATATGATAATGTATAGATACGACCGTGACACTTGACGACATCTAGTGGACAAAAGCGGAAATATCACAATCACATCATCAGTGAAAAATCACAGTTACATAAATCTCATTAGCATTTTTTTACAAGTGGATACCCCGCGGTGTCATTCGCATTCATTTAGCTTTTCCGTTCCTGAGGGATTTTCAGGATAAAAATCATATGTTGGATTCAGGATATATACATTCCAAACATCGATATGCATACATATGCGATACTCTTTACCCCAACATAACTACCGAACGTAACCGCGGGATGCTCACTAGTTTATAATGCCAGTGGAATTCATTTCAATTATTTGTTAGTTTTTATGCTTAAGTTAAATTTTCTGCGTATTATGCTTGTCAATAAGCTTTGCCTAGCAAGTAAATAAAACCGAGTTATTATCATTCTGCGTCTTTTTATCCAACTTATTACAGAAACAATAAGCTATTCAGGCTGTCGCGGGCCGTAGTTTGGAGACCCCTAGTATAGAGGACAGGCTAAAATTAGTGTATACATATTATGAGTTGTGGTGTTATATATGTGTTTCTTAGAGGGAGGGGGAAATTAGCATATGCGTGTTATACTTCAGGATGTTATATGCCTGTTTTTTCTTGGGATGGGGAATTAGTCTATGTGTATTATACGCAGGGGTGTTATTTTTAAGAGGGGGAGGCAAAATTAGTGCATACATATTTTGCACTGTGGTATTATATATGAGTTACTTTGAGTTGGGCAAAAATTAGCGCATGCGTATAGCAGGCCTTGTGGAGGTTAACTTATACATATTAAGCGTCGTCATGTTATACAGTAGAAACTCTGTAAGTCGAACTTCAAGGGAGACGCCAAATAATTCGAGTTATAGAGTTTTCGACTTATGGAGGATTACGACTTACACGGATTTTGTAAGGAATTATTCGACTTGTAGAGTGTTTAGATTCACTTCTGACTTATTTTGAGTTAGAGAGGCAAAATAAATAAAAATTCAAGTTACAGAGGTAATAAACATGTTAATTTGCAACTTAAAAGTTATTTGTACAGCAATAAAAAATCAAATAATTCCTGAAACAACCTTAAAATTAAAAACTTTATGTATTAAAAAAGTTTGTTTGGGTTGTTTTTGCTTTTAGACGATTCGATTGTTCTCATCTATAGCATTATCAAGCTATAAAGAGCAGAAAATTCTTTTTTCTTCCGAGTTGCTATTTCATAAAATTGGTTATTCTATTTATTATATACTCATACAATATTTTCTTGGAAACAATGACGTGCATGGTCGGCAAATCCTTAAAGTCTGCAACTTATTTTCCTTCGAGCTATAGAGGTAATTAGTTCTAAATGATCGGGTTGTAAAATCAAACATTGCTAATGTTCGAGATACAGAGTTTCAATTTTTTTTTTTTTTTTTTTTTTCGAGTTACGGAGGGAAAATATATACCAAAATGACTTGTGGGGATTCACCATTATTTCGACTTATAGAGGGTTGAAATTTAGAGTAATGGTGGTTTGGGGGCTTAAAGAGAAGGGAACACAAAATCTTTTCGAGTTTTGGAGGTTTTCGACTTATCGAGGTCCGACTTAAAGAGGTTCTACTGTATATGGGTTTCTTTGGAGAGAAGGGCAAAAAATTAACGTATCCTTATAATACACTGTCGTGTATTATATACAGGTTTCATCTTTAGAGAGCGCGAAAATTAGCATATGCATATTGATTTTCGACATGCATAATTTTTTCTATATGCATTTTTGACATAAATTTAGCATAAATAATTAATTTACAATTTTTTCATAGTTATCGATTCGAAGTCTTTGGATACCTTTCGATTTTTTGATGGCTGTATTCCTACTTTAAATGAAATTTCTTTTATAACATCATTAATTTGTAATTATATTTTTATATTTTTATTATATCAGTCGTTATAAAAAGAATCCAGAATTTCAACACATACTATAAAATTTTTAAAGTTAATTAACATTTAACAAGCAATATAAAAAAAAAATTTACAGTCAATTCCTACTTTTTTTCACTATATTGCAGAAAGTCCTTTGTAAATAAAGTTGAAATTTTGCTCTTACGTCTGGCATCATCTATTGGTAGATACATGCAACTTAAATCTAAAAACTAAAATTAATGAATTAAATTTAATTAATGAATTAGTATTTGAAAAACTGCATTAACATCAAGTGTCATCCACTACAAGTTCAAAGAAAATGTATTTGAACTTGAGTGGATGAATAAAAGTGCTTTATTAACGATTGAAAATTTGAACAAGATATATATAGGGAGAATGTGAGTTAATAGTAGGAATTGAAAAAACGATCATCACACTGTATTTAAAAAAAAATGTTATCTTAATATAATTAAAAAATATTAAAATATGATAGAAGAAAGTAAACTTATGAATTAATTAATACCTCAGCTATACATGAAAGGCATAAAAGTAAATCACTTTGCAACTCAATTGTTCGGTATACTTTAGAAACTATCAGTTTGAATAAATATGTAAATAAGCTTCATTTATCTTTTCAAAACAAAAATAAATAAATCCGTCACATATTTTCTAAAGTAATATCTGTAATACATAATTAAGTAAGCTCTTTCATACATAATGTTAAAAGAAAATAAAAAATTTAGAAGCGCACATTATAATCTTTAGCAAAATGTAAATGTTTATTTATCCTTTATTCCAAAAAGAAAAAAAAACAAAAATGAAGGGCATTCAGATTTCTAGAAGCGTTCTTCAATTTAATCTGCGCGTTTTTCAAAAACTTACTTTCTTTATTTTCATCTGTGAATTGGAACGCTAGCGGCGTTAAAGTGAAACATTTTAAACATGTTTTTCTTCAGAAATAACTGGCATTTACAAAACAACAAAAGATGTCTCCAAAAAGAAAAACAATTTCTGTTTGAAGTAAACTCAAAAGAAAATGTCGAAAACTTATGAAGCAAAGTAAAAAGCTTTTAGATAATAATGAAAAAATAAAAAAAATAAAAAAAATGACTGAATTTACCTTTAGGAAATTAATTACAGACATACCAAAAAAGAATCTCCTGCAGATGTGATAAAATCAGCTTTTCTTTTTTTTTTTTCTTTTATTCTGAAAAAGATTTTTATCTTTTTTTTTTTTTTTCTGTATGTGACATACAATTTCCCCTTTTTTTTTTTTTTTTTTTTTTTCCTCAATCAGGTTTATGCTGAGAAAAATCTTTCACCAACTTTTCCGCTCTAAAAATATTGAAAACGAATTAATGTACAACATTTCCACTTTTTAAAAAAAA
The DNA here is from genome assembly GCA_021605095.1 of Caerostris extrusa. NCBI lineage: Eukaryota > Metazoa > Arthropoda > Arachnida > Araneae > Araneidae > Caerostris > Caerostris extrusa. Next base: position 82,644 of record BPLR01016882.1, read on the forward strand.
AAAAAAAAATTTATCCTAATGTAGTAGCCATCGTTCATTTTGCATCGTGGATAAAAAGAAAAGTAATAAAGAAAGAAAAGAAAAGAAAATGAATTTTTACAGTGGAATTCAAAAGTATTTCTCGTCTATCGCTATTTTATTTTGATTTCGTCTTTTTTAACGAACTGTTTTAATGGTCTAGTAATGATATGCATTTTAGCTCTTCTTTTTCTCTTCATACTTTTTTTTTTCTATTCAAAAAGTATTGCCGAAATGTTAATTGGAAGTTCTTTTTTCCTTTTACAGACAATTTCGAAGCAAAAATTGATTGTTTTTATGTATTTTGCTGAATACAAAAATGTTTTATTTATTTGTATAACTTTTTTTCTAAATTTTTAATTCATCATTTGCAGATTTGTTTCAATAAAATTAATCAAATTATAAAGATAAAACGTTCGTTTTTAATTATTATTTACACTAGGCTAATTTTAATACTTTTTAATTGGTAATGGTTCCCCAGTGGCAATGCGTTCAATAGAGTGGATGAAGGTCTTTGGTTCAAAATTGTTGCGATCACAGTTACAGAAAGGAAAGTCAAGTTATCACGAACCGAATGACTGACGCCCTGTCGCTCAGTATCATAGGTTTCGGGTTCGAATCTCGGTGGAATCATGGATGTTCGTAGTCGTTCGAATCCACTTTAAGCCGTATATCCCAGTCTCATATGACTGTCGAGCGTCAGAGCACAATCACACTTTCTTCTCACCCACATCATTCCCAAACTGTAAAGGGGGCAACTCAGCTCTAGGCACAGTGATGCGTTGTGGCGTGGAAGAAGTAGTGATGTGTTGTGGTGGTTAGTAGCATTAGTTATACACTCAAGAGTCAAAACATTATGACCAACCCTACATTTTGCAATGAACTCGCCTGGATGACATGGAAGGCACGTGTTCAGGTGGAAGTGGTATTTAACTGGTATTAGTGGTGGTATTAATCCATGCCAAGGCGGGTTGAAGTTGTGTTCCACGCCAAAGGTGGGCCAACTCGTTATTGACAGGTGGTCATAATGTTTTGGCTCTTGAGTGTAGTTAAGAGACAGTAGTATAGTTATAGTCAGTAGTAGTTATACGAGTTACAGTCAGTAGTAGTAGTTATCACAAACCTCTACTGGCACTTCGCATTTTTTTTTTCATTTTATTTTTTGAATTTAGAAATGATTTCGGGGCTTGATGGCAGAGTGACTAGCTCTCCGACACTCGGTGTCACAGGTTTCGATTCGAGTCTCGGTGGTACCATGGATGTTTATAGTGATTCGGCATCCATGTTAAACTGTAGATCTCTGTCTAATATGACTGTAGAAATGATGAACCAGTAAAAAACATCGCTTGTCTCGAAATCTGCCGGTAGGCCTTGGCCCACCATGAGGCTGCTGTGATGATGATGATGAGAAATTATTTCGTTTCGCACGAAATGAGGTTCAAGTGTAATTTATAATTGTAAATTAAATCAATCATTGTAGTTAATATTGTTGTTACTAATGTTCAGTGTCCGGCAGCTCGGAGCGGACATCAAATGGCTAATCTAATCATGGACGGAGGGCCTGAATGGGCGAGTGTCCAGCGCTCAGGGGCTCGGTGCCACAGGTTTCGGGTTCGAGTCCCGGCGGTGCCATGGATATTTGTAGTGGTTCGAATCCACTTTAAGCCATAGCCCCGGTCTTATTTGACTGTAAAGAGCGTCACGGAGCCAAGTCAGACTTATCTAGCTGGGTGCTCCATCACAACAGAAGCTGCCCACTTTCCCTCCATCCATGAGTAGATTGCTCATGGCTTGTCCGTCCCGAACTGCATAACACTGAGGATTTGTCACAAACAAATATCATGGATGGAGAGAAAGTTGGCAGCTTCTGTTGTGATGGAACACCCGTAGGTAGAAGTCTGACTCAGCTTCGTGTTGCAGAAGAAGGGCAGTGCCTTCTGGGAGGACATTTAAAGGGGATCCCAATTAATAGAACTTTTTATCATCGTAAACTATGTTATTATTTTTACCTTCCCTTATTCACCCTCATACTAGAAAATGAATATTTCAGCGACAAAAATATAGTTCTTCAAAAAGGGGGGCACAGGTTTGTTTTCGTTCAACAAATTTTTGATGCATAAATTTGTTTAATCGACCAAAAAAGAAAACAAATGTGCAGAATTTTAATTAGGAAAAGACGACATATTTATTTCACGGATTTTTTTAAAAATTTTTATGCATTGTCACTATAGTTACTTCCAACATATAATACTGTGTCCAAAAAGTAAGACCAATTTTCAATTTAAAATTCCCGGGACTTCGGACTTTTTAGGTTGCTGGCACTGTCTTTGACATCTGTGGGAAATTTCACGTTAAAATATTCATTAATGTTTGAGTTACGCTTGGCTTTGTGACACGCTAAAACTGATTCCGGCGATTTTTGAAATGTCTGAATTGATTGAGCAAATAACTTGCATTCAATTTTGTTTGAGGAAACGTTAGAATGTTGCTGAGGGCATTCAGAGAGCATTCCTATATCGGAAAGAAATATTTAGAAGTGGTATAAGCAGTTCAAAGAAGTCAGAGAAAGGGTTGAAAACGAAGAGCCCTCTGATTGACCATCAACCTTAACCGACAAAGCTCACGTCCAAAAAAGTAAAGTTTTGGTACTTGCAAACAGTCGATTTACAATTAGAGACCTTGCTTTGATGATGTTAGAATTTCAAAAGGATGATGATTATACCATTTAGGACCTCAAGCACGTCAAATCTCGATTGGTACCGAAAACATTGAATGCGCCAGCTCACACTGCATTGATTCTTCGTGACTTTTTCACCAAAACTGAAACCCATATCGTTCCACAACCACCGTATTCACACCGTGCGACTTTTGGCTATTCCTTGAACTCAAAAGACCACTCCAAAAACACCGTTTTGAGTCGATTGAAGAGATTCAAAGTGAATCGCCACGCGCTTTGAAGGCCATCCCTGCTGATGATTTTTCAGCATGCATTGAGGATTGGAAAAAGTCGGCCTAAGTGCATTGTGTCCGGAGGGGATTACTTTGAAGGCGATGTAATAAATTTGGAAGAATAAATAAAGAGTTTTTAGAAAAAAAAAAAAAATAATTGGTCTTACTATTTGGGCACAGTAGTATAATATTATTTTTCGAGGTAAACAATATTATATATTGTTATTTCTTATCCCACTTGGTCAACAGCAACATCCAGACCAAGTTTATGAACCCGTGTGTTCTCATGGAAGGTTCGAATATCCTTCGGGTCTCTGTTTGAGTTAAACATCCATGGCACATCCAGTACTCGAACCCGAAACCTGTAATGCCAAGCGCATAAGACATTAAATTGTCATCATCTCAAAACCTTTCTTCCATTTACTTACTTCCTCAAACAGAAACCTTAAACATAAAAATAAATAAATTGGCCAAACAAAAAAAAAACATAAAAATATCATGTTTCATAAGCGAGGGATTTCAGCCGAATTTTTCCAGGCCTCAGTAAACTGCAGCCACGTTACCGTCTTGCTGCGGAAAGAAATAATATATAGCACGAATGAATGTCTCATTTTAATAAAAAATTTTGAAACTTTCTTGGGGTTTTGCCCATACGATACGAAAATGCAGGACGGTTACCCCTAAAAATCTTTACAGAAGGCAATATCCTCTCCTCACCATCTTCTGTGAGATCTCTGTGTTATACATAAATAAGGATTCGAAGTTCCCCCAGATATGAAGCAAGAAGAAAACACGCTTATTACATCCAAAATCTATTGCCAAGAGTTCTAAACGCTTAATAATTTAATTGGACATTTATTAGACAGACAAATCTAAAAGCAGGACCTAAAACACATAGTTGCCACTCTATTGCCCGAAATCCATAGAAGTAGAAAATTCCAACAAACACCAACGACAAATAAAGACATCAGACATTAATCATAGCGTTAGATATTAGGCATTAATCATAACATTAGACATTAAGATCATAGACATTAGACATCCTTGTTACCGTGTTGTTGAGAAACAAGTGATATAAAAAAAAAATTTCTACTTTTCTTTCTCTGTATTGTAGAAAGTCCTTTATAAATAATTTTCATTCATTTTTTTTTAAGTTAGAAAAAGTTCTCTCTCACTCTCTCGCATACACACTTTCCATCTCTCTCACGAATTTATTCACGTGTTTCTTTTTCCATTTTGTTCCCTATTTGACTCAGATTAGAACCCAGAATGAAAAAAGAATGAATGCACGAATGAATACACGCTTCGCCACTGACGGTATTTAGTCCTAAATTTATATGAGAGAAATTTTTTCTCTCATATAAAATTAAAAATTAATTAATTTAATTTAATTAATTAACGAATTAATAATTGAAAAAAACTGTATTAACATCAAGTGTCATCCACTACAAGTTCAAAAAAATGTATTTGAACTTGAGTGGATGAATAAAAAGTATTTTATGAACGATTGAAAATTTGAACAAGATATATCAATATATATAGGAGAGTGTGAACTAATAATAGGAATTGAAAAAGATAATAGATAGCATTAATGTCTCATTTCAATAATTAATGTCTCATTTCAATAATTAATGTCTCATTTCAATAAAATACTTTGAAACTTTTGGGGTTTTGTCCATACGATACAAAAATGCAGGGCTGTTACCCCTAAAAGTCTTCAAGGAGGCAATGTCCCTCTTTTCAGTGAGCTGTTCGTGTTATACATAAATGAAGATTCGAAGCCCACTGATATAAATCGACTAGAAAACACACTTTTTAAATCCAAAATCTATTACCAAAAGTTCTTCAGACATAATAATTTAATTTGGCATTTACTACATAGACTAATCAAACAGCATGAACTAAAACACTTAGTTGCCAGTCTGTTGCCAGAAGTCCATCGAAGTAGAAAATTCCAACAAACACCAACGACAAATAAAGACATCAGACATTAATCATAACATCAGACATTAGACATTAAGATAATAGACGACATTAGACATCCACGTTACCGTGTTGCTGAGGAAAGTGATAATAGATAGTATGAATTAATGTCTCATTAATGATATTAAACATTAATCATAACATTAAACATTAATCATTAAACATTAAACATTAGACATTAAACATTAATCATAACATTAAACATTAGACATTAAACATTAAGATCATAAGCATTAGACATCCAGTTTACCGTTAAATTCCTGTTTAAGTGTTAAGGGTAAAGAGTTATTTTAATTCTTGTTTGACTTTAATTAATTTTCAACGAGTGTTTTAATTCATATAAATAAAATAAACACTTCTATTGAAATAACTTTTATTTCTTTTAGTTTTTCAAATTAGGACTTTTATTTCATTTAGATTTTGAAATGTGGTACACAATCCACTATGTTTGTTTTACAATAAACCAGCTATTTATCTACCAAATAAGAATTCCTTACACAAACTGCTCTTATAATTTCGTAGTAGCGGAAAAAACAAATCCATGTTCCACTTCATTTGGGTCGGATGTTATTTAAAATCCCCATCACCTCCAGGATTAACACCGGAAACCTGTGGAACCCAGCTCAAGTGACTCGGCCAACAGGCCTCAAAACATTTAAGAGTAGATGGTAATGTTATAAATATTGCTTTCAAATGTGACAAAAGTAGACATGAATGTTTTTAACTTCGTACTGCAAAAGAAATTTCTATTTTAATATATGTTTTTGCATTTTTTGCGATGTACCAGGTAGGCTTAATAATCCGTAATGTACTTGTAATGTTTATTTCTGGACATAAATCTAGCAATTTATTTTACAAATTGTTTTACTTCCTTTTTTTTTTTTCTTTCTAATGCAGCTGGCAAACACTTAGACAGCTTGGTATTGATGCCTTAAGGCAAGCGCTGCACAGACGTTATTCACTTTGCATTACCCAGGGGGTGCGTTTAACTTGAAGATAAGCCACGGACGCGGAGTAACAATGCCCCAGCAACGCTCTACGATTGTATTAGACAGGAACCTACGGTTTAAAGTGGATTCCGAACCACTACATCCATCCATCCATCCATCCATCCATGGAACCACCGGGACTCGACATCGAAACCTGTGGGAGCGAGGGCCAGTGCGCTAGCCACTCGGCCATTCAGGCCCTTTACTTACAGTTTAATATACATTGATTAATTTTTTAATTCAAATAAATAAAATAAACTCATTTAATGAAACAACTTTTATGTCATTCAGTCTTTAAATTTAGGACATATATTTCATTTAGATTTTCAAATGAAGTGCACAATCCACTATGTTTGTTTTACAATAAACCAGCTATTTATCTACCAAATAAGAAACACAAACTGCCCTAATAATTTCGTAGTAGTAGAGAAAAACAAATCCATGTTCCACTTCATTTTGGTCGGATATTACTTTAAGCCCCCATCACCGCTCAGGAAACCGCAGTGTTTTGTTTTACAACGCGCTACACGAAACGATCAAAAAACGGTATTAATATGTTATGAGTCCCAAAATTGCAAAAGAAGACATCCTGCAAGATTAAAGCAGCAGAGACATGACAGCTGCATTCTCTCCTTAGCTTGCCAGAACGGACTTTGTTATTAGAGTGCTGAAAAAGACCGAGGTGGTTGTTAAGCCTCTCCCGGAAAAAGTTTTTTAATAACTTTCGGCGTAGTATGCATCTCAAAAATGGTAACGTGTTGCGATGGTTCCGAAGATTGTTTGTTATTATGGAAAAGAATTATCTTTTACCACAGCGACACGGTACCGTGGCTGCAGTTTACTGAGGCCAGGATAGATTCGGATGAAATCCCTCGCTTATGAAACATGATATTTATTTTTTGTTTTTGTTTTGTTTTGTGTGTGCCAATTTATTTATTTATATTTATGTTTAAGATTTCGGTTTGAAAAAGTAAGTAAATGGAAGATAAAAGTTTTTGAGATGATGACAATTTAATGTCTGATGTCTTTATTTGTCGTTGATGTTTGTTGGAATTTTCTACTTCCATGGATTTCTGACAACAGAGTGGACATCTGCCTAATAAATGTCGAATTAAATTATTACGTCTTAAGAACTCTTGGTAATAGATTTTAGATTTAATAAGCGTGTTTTCCAGTTGAATTATATGGTGGGCTTCGAATCTTCATTTATGTATAACACAAAAAGCTTACAGAATGTGGTAAGGAAATGATATGGCTTCTTATAAAGAATATTAGGGGTAATAGCTCTCCATTTTTATGTCGTATGGGCAAAAACACTATAAAATTCTGAGATGTTTATTGAAATGAGACATTAATCATGTTGTCTAAATCGCTAATTTTTCTGATAGTTATTAAAAACAGTAACTACACCTAACATCACCTTCTTCAATGGCGCAACAGCCCCATGGTGTACCAAGCCTCTTGCATACTAGCAGATTTCAGGACAGTATATATTTTCTTTTTATGGAGTAGGGGTGTTACACCTACACTTTACAGTCATATTAAACCATCAGCTACGGTTTAAGGTGGATTCCGAACTAATACAAACGTCCATGGCACCGCTAAGATTTGTGCACGAAACCTATTTATTTATTTTTATGCTTAAGATTTCGGTTTGAGAAAGTAAGTAAGTGGAAGTTAAAGGTTTTTGAGATAATGACAATTTAATGTCTGTAATTTTATTGGCTTCGAATCTTCATCTATGTATAACACGAGCAGCTCACAGAAAGAGGGGGAAATTGCTTCCTTGAGGACTTTTAAGGGTAACAGCCCTACATTTTTGTGCCGTATGGGTAAAACTCCTACTATTCCAAAGAATTTTATTGAAATGAGACATTAATTTATGCTATCTATTATCTTTTTCCTCAGCGACACATTAACGGGGATGTCTAATGTCTATAATTTTAATATCTAATATCTAATGTTATGATTAATGTCTGATGTTTTTCTGTCTAATAAATGTCGAATTAAATTATTATCTCTTCAGAACTCTTGGTAATAGATTTTGGATTTAATAAGCGTGTTTTCCAGTTGATTTATATCTGTGGGCTTCGAATCTTCACGCATGTATAACATGAACAACTCAATAAAAAGAGAGAACATTGCCTCCTTGAAGAATTTTAGGGTAGCCTTCATTTTCGTATCGTATGTTCAAAACTCCGAAAATTTCAAAGAATTTTTATTGAAATGAGACATTAGAGAGTTGTTGCATAACGTTCTTTCATCGTCCGATATCTTCCGCGTGCTAGGAAAAAAATATTGGACGATAAAAAACGTTATGCAAAAACTCTCTATTAAATCATGCTATATATTATCTTTTTCCTCAGCAACACGGTAACTAGTTGAAAACTAATGCAGGTCTATTATACATGAATTAAAATAACTCTCAAAACTTGTTGGTAATATAACTTGCTGTGTTTAAGTCCAAAAATAATCATAAGTAAGAAACTACGCATCCTTTTAGTACATTACGGATATATACGCATACTTAGTACATTACAGAAAATGCAAAAACGTGGATTAAAATAATATGTTAGATTTAAGTCCAAAAATTAAAAATTATTAATAAAGTCATCATCCTTTTTAGTACATAATGGATATTTGAGCATATTTAATATATTACAGAATAATCAAAAACATGAATTAAAATAACAAGCTAGATTTAAGTCCAAAAATAAATTGGTTTACTGAGGAAGTACGTAACCTTTCAGTACATTACGTATATTTACGCATACTTAATACATTACTCAAAAAGCAACAACATGGATGAAAATACCATGCAACATTTTAGTCCAAAAATAAACTGGTTTAGTAAGGAAATACGCATCCTTATAGTGCGTTATGGATATTTACGCATACTTAATATATTACAGAAAAATCAAAAACATGGATTAAAATCATGCTAGATTTAAGTCCAAAAATAAACTGGTTTTGTAAAAAGTACGCTTCCTTTTAATACATTATGGATATTTATACATACTTAATACATTACAAGAAATGCAAAAACATGAAATAAAACACATTTTTATCTTGCGTACAAATTAAAAAAAACACATTATATATCTGTATTTGTAGCATTTGAAAACAATATAACATTATTATCAGGGCGCAACAGCGCCAGGATGTGTCAGGGCCGTCTGCCTACTGGCAAATTTCGAGACAGGGGGTGTTATTTTTACGCAGTAGGGTTATCAGCCCTACGCCTAACGGTCATATTAGAATGGAAACTTACCGTTTAAAGCAGATTCCGAACCAATACAAACATTCATGTCACCGCCGGGACTCGAACCCGAAACCTGGAGCATTTCAAGAGTTAAAGGGCCCAAAGTACCATTTTCCACCAAAATTTGGAATGGAGTTTTATTCGCTCGCCCTCATTTTCGGATAACATCACAGACCTCTAACTAGGACAACATCATATTCGCACATAATAACATAAAACAAAATATAACGAAAATACACCCTACCTTACAAAAATATCTTTTAATTTTCTGTATTTGGTGACATAATAATATTTTTTCAAGTATATATAAATAAAAAATAAAGCATATTCGTTCAGATATGTACACATAATTGTCATCAACAGAATTTATGGTTTTTGTTCAAATGAACAAAAGTAGTTTCTTTTTGATAAATAATTAAGCTCCAAAGAAGAGTCCTCGCTGAATCTCTCATAGATCAGAAATTAAGAAAACAAAAGGCGAACATTTTTTTTGTCACGCCATTTGGATATCTAACCGAATTAAGCGATTTTTATTCCATCCTTATTTGCGAAGAACCCCTCCTTTTTTTTTATCTATTCCAGGATCGAGAAAGGAATAAGATTAAAGAATGAGTTGAATGAAAAAAAAAAAAAAGAAGTGATATAAAGCAAATTGCAATCATGTATTAAACCGGACGTCAATTTATTTAATCTAATAAATCTCTCTACTTCCTTACCTAGCTAGAGGTAAAAAAAAAATAAATATATTTTTTTAAGAATATTTTTAGTAAATCTAAGATTAGTCCTAAATCTCTAGTGCAAAACAGAGAGTTTTTTGATTGGGAAAACGAAATTTTTCTGTAATTTTTTTTTTCATCTTATCTTTACACAATTGCACTAATTCAGTATTTCTAAAACATTTGAATTTTTTTTTTTTTTTTTTTTTTTAGTTTATTGTTCTTTCTCTGAATTAATTCTCGCGCAGTCCGCTAGCTTTTTCATTACAGACAAAACGAGACAAAAAACTCTTTTTGTCTTACAAAACCGAATCGTAGTGTTGAATTCGTAAATTTTAATGAATAGTCACTGTTCTGTTGGAGTTAGTCTTAATTGTGAGGCCCAATAATCAAGGAATTAAGTTAAATTGTTCTTATCTATTTCTCTCCATTTATTTCATTGTCTCTTCTTTTTTTATTTAAGATAGCGATGTTTCGTTTAATAAAATTGAATAACACAATACAAAAACGAAAGAAGACTAATTTATAATTGGCCGTTGCCATTACTATACAATTAACGGGAAATGTTAAATTAACTTAAAACTTTCAATTTTAACTTAGGGCTTAATAGAATTGAGGGAAATGAATTCGCCAGATAAAGAAAGCTATACTTTTGCTACCGATGGAAAAGCTAATTTGAATGAGTTTTTAAAATAACTTAACAAAAATAAAAAAACTTAATTACTTAATTAATAACTTACTTATTAATTTTTAAATAATAACTTAAAACTTTAAAAAAATAACTTAATCAAACTTTTTTTAAATTTGAAATCCAAATGTTGAAAATTAATATATTTTTTAAATGTAAATATGCTGAATATTTTTTAAATAATCACTTTGTAGTTTGGTTCTTTTAAGTGGTAAAAAAATTCAATTCATATATAATTAGATTTTTCTTCATGTATTGTTACTTTAAGTTAAAGCGACAATATATGAAGAAAAATTATTCATTAAATGATTCGTTAAATTAACATCTTATGTATAAGTTAGTTAATTTAACTAAAAAAAAATGAGTTGGAAAATAAATGGAGAATAACTATAAAGTTAATTTTTAATTGTTTTTATTCAATATCTTCTTAGTTACCATGAAAATCAATGTAAATATGCTGAATATTTTTTTAAATTATCATTTTGTAGTTTGGTTCTTTTAAGGGGTAAAAGAATTCAATTCATACATAATTGCATTTTCTTCATGTATTAATACTTTAAATTAAAGTGACAATACATGAAGAAAATGATTCATTAAATTAACATCCTTTGTCTACGTTAATTAATTTAACGAAAAACCGAGTTGAAAAAATAATTATCAAGTTATTTTTTAATTTTTTTAATTCAATATTTTCTTAGTTACCATGGAGATCAATATAAATACGCTGAATATTTTTTTTCAAATAATTATTTTGTAGTTTGGTTCTGTTAAGTTGTAAAAGAATTCAGCTCATACATAATTACATTTATCTTTATGTATTGTATTTTTATTTAAAGCAACAATACACGAAGAAAAAAAGGATTCGTTAAATTAAACATCTCATGTCTAAGTTAGTAAATTTAACGGGGAAAAAGCGAGCTGTAAAAGAAATGGAGAATGACTATAAAGTTAATTTTTAATTTTTTTAAATTCAATCTCTTCTTAGTTACCATGGAGTTCAATGTAAATATGCAGAATATTTTTTTAAATAATAATTTGAATTTTGGTTCGTTTAAGCGATAAAATAAATCACTTCATACATATACAGATTTTTTTTCTTCATGTATTGTTACTTTCAGTTAAAGTAACAATACATAAAGAAAATTGAATCGTTAAATTCCAATTTGCATCTAAAAGAGAAAACAAGTAATATAAAAAAAAAAAAAATTTTAAAGTCAATTCCTACTTTTTTTCACTATATTACAGAAAGTCTTTTATAAATAATTTTCATTAATTCTTTTAAATTAATCTGGCGCCATCTATTGGTAATATACGCAACTTAAATCTAAAAAAACTAAAATTAATGAATTAAATGTAATTACTGAATTAATGTTTGAAAAAAACTCTATTAACATCTAGTGTCATCCACTACAAGTTAAAAAATGTATATGAACTTGAGTGGATGAATAAAAAGTGTTTTATTAACGATTGAAAATTTGAACAAGATATATATAGGAAGAGTGTGAGCTAATAGAAGTAATTGAAAAAAATAAATAAAGATTATTTTTTTTCTTTCGTTAGAAAAAAACAACAACCACCAGAAGCAATTGAATTTCTCACATAAAACATCCTATGAAATAAAGAAATAATGATATAATCATGATTTATGTAAAAACATTACTTACTATTACTATTATTATTCGAATAATTAATAATTATTGGATCCAGTAGCGTGTTAGTAATAGTAAGTATAATAATAATAACACCTATTTATTAGAAATTGTAAGTAGCGTCATAATAGTAATAGAAGTAGTATTAGATAAGCATGTTAGAAGTAGCATGATGATAATAACAGAAGTAGTAATAGATAAGCTTGCTAGAAGTAGCATGTTGATAATAATTGATTATTACAAATGTTTTTAATATTTTAATTATATTTTTTTTTATCAAATCATGCTTCAGTTGTACAAAAACTTAATTCTTACTGGAAATCAGGGCAATGTTTTTATCGTTTGATAAGACATCTTTTGAAAACATTACCTAGAAGTAACTATTTTATCATTTACTTCCAATTTGCATCTGAAAGAGAGAAAAAAAATAAAGACCATTTTTTGTTTCGTTAGTCAAAAAAAAACTGCCAGAATTAATTGAATTTCTCCTAATACATCCTATGAAATAAAGAAATAATGACATAATCATGATTTACGTAAAGAAATTACTCTCTATTACTATTATTATTCAAATAATTTATAATTATTGGATCTAGCCACGTGTTAGTAATAGTAAGTATACTAATAACAAACACATATTAATTAGAAATTGTAAATAGCATTTTGATAATAATTGATTATTTCATTTTTTTCAATATTTTAATTATAAAATTGACGATAATAATAAAAATAGTAAAAATAAGCATGTCAGAACTAGCATGAGGATAATAATAGAAGTAGTAATTGATAAGCATATCCGAAATAACATGTTACTAATAATTGATTATTTCATTTTTTTTTCAATATTTTAATTGTATTTTTTCAAATGTTTAACAAATATTAGAAGTAGTCGTGTTAGTAATAGCATATATAATAATAATAACACATATCAATTAGAAATTTTAAGTAGCATGAGGATAAAACTAGAAGTAGTCTTTATTTATTTTTTTTTCTTTAGGTGCAAATTAGAAATAAATGATAAAATTGTTATTTTTACATAATAATATGTATAACACATAATTAGAAATTGTAAGTAGCATGAGGGTAATAATTGAAGTAGTAGTAGGTAAGCTTGCTAGAAGTAGAATGCTGATAATAATTGATTATTTCATTTGTTTTTAATATTTTAATTATAATTTTTTTCAAATCACACTCAAAGCTGTAGTACAAAAACTACAAATCAGAGCATTTCGTAACTATTGATCATCTTTGAAAAAAATTATGTAGAAGTAACTATTTTATCATTTACTTCCAATTTGCATTTAAGAGAGAAAAAAATAAAGACCACTTTTTGTTTCGTTAGTCCAAAAAAAAGAACCGCCAGAATTAATTGAATTTCTCACATAATACATCCTATGAAATAAAGAAATAATGACATAATCATGATTTATGTAAAGAAAAGAAAGTTCACCAAGACGCGAAGTAACAAGACGACACAACACTAATGGAACTTCTCAAAATATAACTTTTTAAGCGGATTACTATCACTTGATAAACTAAGTTAGACATTTTGGAAGTTAATCCGATTTCCCTTGAAAACGGATTACATTAAACTAAGAAACTAGAAGACTGAGGAGTAATTTGTTTAGCTAATAATCCAAAACATTGTATTTCATTAAATGGAACACATAGAAATTTAAACAATGATAAACTGGGAAAATGTATCTTAGAAAATACATAGCTAATTATGAGACATTTAGTTAGATTGAACGGAGAAGATAAAAAGCAAAAACGAAAATTTGTCAAAATATGCATAATTCAATTCCTTCTATTAGCTCACACTCTCCTATATATATATAACTGGTTCAAATTTTCAATCGTTCATAAAATACTTTTTATTCATCCACTCAACTTCAAATACATTTTTTTGTACTTGTAGTGGATGACACTGGATGTTAATACAGATTTTCAAATACTAATTCATTCATTAAATTTAATTAATCAATTTTAGTTTTTTTTAGATTTACGTTGCATATATCTACCAATAAAGAAAACTTGTCAAAATATACATAATTCAATTCCTTCTAATAGCTCACACTCTCCCTATATATATATATCTGGTTCAAATTTTCAATCGTTCATAAAATACTTTTTATTCATCCACTCAACTTCAAATACATTTTTTTTTTTTGTACTTGTAGTGGATGACACTGATGTTAATACAGATTTTTCAAATACTAATTCATTCATTAAATTTAATTAATCAATTTTTAGTTTTTTTTTTAGATTTACGTTGCATATATCTACCAATAAAGAAAACTTGTCAAAATATACATAATTCAATTCCTTCTAATAGCTCACACTCTCCCTATATATATATATCTGGTTCAAATTTTCAATCGTTCATAAAATACTTTTTATTCATCCACTCAACTTCAAATACATTTTTTTTTGTACTTGTAGTGGATGACACTGGATGTTAATACAGATTTTTCAAATACTAATTCATTCATTAAATTTAATTAATCAATTTTAGTTTTTTTTAGATTTACGTTGCATATATCTACCAATAAAGAAAACTTGTCAAAATATACATAATTCAATTCCTTCTAATAGCTCACACTCTCCTATATATATATATCTGGTTCAAATTTTCAATCGTTCATAAAATACTTTTTATTCATCCACTCAACTTCAAATACATTTTTTTTGTACTTGTAGTGGATGACACTGGATGTTAATACAGATTTTTCAAATACTAATTCATTCATTAAATTTAATTAATCAATTTTAGTTTCTTTTAGATTTACGTTGCATATATCTACCAATAAAAAAAAAAAACTTGTCAAAATATACATAATTCAATTCCTTCTAATAGCTCACACTCTCCCTATATATATATATCTGGTTCAAATTTTCAATCGTTCATAAAAATACTTTTTATTCATCCACTCAACTTCAAATACATTTTTTTTTTTTGTACTTGTAGTGGATGACACTGATGTTAATACAGATTTTTCAAATACTAATTCATTCATTAAATTTAATTAATCAATTTTTTTTTTTTTTTTAGATTTACGTTGCATATATCTACCAATAAAGAAAACTTGTCAAAATATACATAATTCAATTCCTTCTAATAGCTCACACTCTCCTATATATATATATATCTGGTTCAAATTTTCAATTGTTCATAAAATACTTTTTTATTCATCCACTCAACTTCAAATACATTTTTTTGTACTTGTAGTGGATGACACTGATGTTAATACAGATTTTTCAAATACTAATTCATTCATTAAATTTAATTAATCAATTTTAGTTTTTTTAGATTTACGTTGCATATATCTACCAATAAAGAAAACTTGTCAAAATATACATAATTCAATTCCTTCTAATAGCTCACACTCTCCCTATATATATATATCTGGTTCAAATTTTCAATCGTTCATAAAATACTTTTTATTCATCCACTCAACTTCAAATACATTTTTTGTACTTGTAGTGGATGACACTGGATGTTAATACAGATTTTTCAAATACTAATTCATTCATTAAATTTAATTAATCAATTTTAGTTTTTAGATTTACGTTGCATATATCTACCAATAAAGAAAACTTGTCAAAATATACATAATTCAATTCCTTCTAATAGCTCACACTCTCCCTATATATATATATCTGGTTCAAATTTTCAATCGTTCATAAAATACTTTTTATTCATCCACTCAACTTCAAATACATTTTTTTGTACTTGTAGTGGATGACACTGGATGTTAATACAGATTTTTCAAATACTAATTCATTCATTAAATTTAATTAATCAATTTTAGTTTTTAGATTTACGTTGCATATATCTACCAATAAAGAAAACTTGTCAAAATATACATAATTCAATTCCTTCTAATAGCTCACACTCTCCCTATATATATATAACTGGTTCAAATTTTCAATCGTTCATAAAATACTTTTTATTCATCCACTCAACTTCAAATACATTTTTTGTACTTGTAGTGTGTGGATGACACTGGATGTTAATACAGATTTTCAAATACTAATTCATTCATTAAATTTAATTAATCAATTTTAGTTTTTTTTAGATTTACGTTGCATATATCTACCAATAAAAAGAAAACTTGTCAAAATATACATAATTCAATTCCTTCTAATAGCTCACACTCTCCCTATATATATATATATCTGGTTCAAATTTTCAATCGTTCATAAAATACTTTTTATTCATCCACTCAACTTCAAATACATTTTTGTACTTGTAGTGGATGACACTGGATGTTAATACAGATTTTTCAAATACTAATTCATTCATTAAATTTAATTAATCAATTTTAGTTTTTAGATTTACGTTGCATATATCTACCAATAAAGAAAACTTGTCAAAATATACATAATTCAATTCCTTCTAATAGCTCACACTCTCCCTATATATATATATCTGGTTCAAATTTTCAATCGTTCATAAAATACTTTTTTATTCATCCACTCAACTTCAAATACATTTTTTTTTGTACTTGTAGTGGATGACACTGGATGTTAATACAGATTTTTCAAATACTAATTCATTCATTAAATTTAATTAATCAATTGTTTTTTTTTTTAGATTTACGTTGCATATATCTACCAATAAAGAAAACTTGTCAAAATATACATAATTCAATTCCTTCTAATAGCTCACACTCTCCCTATATATATATATATCTGGTTCAAATTTTCAATCGTTCATAAAATACTTTTTATTCCTCCACTCAAGTTCAAATACATCTTTTTTTGTACTTGTAGTAGATGACACTGGAGGTTAATACACTTTTTCAAATATTAATTCAGTAATTAAATTTATTTAATTAATTTTAGTTTTTAGATTTAAGTTGCATATATTTGCCAATAGAGGGTGGCAGATAAACTTTAAAAAAATGAATGAAAATTATTTATAAAAAGGACTTTCTGCAATATGATGAAAGAAAAGTAGGAATTGACTTCAAAAAAAAAAATTTTTATAGTACTTGTTTTAGAGTATTAAAGCTTTAAATTCCAAAACAATGCTGCATACAGGAAGACGACGAAACAAATTGTCTAGTTACAGTTCGGCCATCAATTATATAGAAAGATAAACATCATTTTAAAGGCGGAAATAGACGAAACGATTACTTGTTATAGGTACTAGTCAGATAAACGCCGCGCAGGACAATTTCGAAAGGAAAAACTTTAATAGCTATTTGATATTTTTTCAGTTCATTTTATTCTGATTTTGTGACTCAAGTGCAAATACATTTTTTGAACTTGTAGTAGATGATACTGGATGTTAATACAGTTTTTTTTCAAATATTAATTCATTAATTACATTTAATTAATTAATTTTAGTTTTTTTTTTTAGATTTAAGTTGCATGTATCTAATAACAGATGGCGCCAGATGTAAAGGGAAAATTTCAACTTTATTTGTAAAGGACTTTTCTGTATTATAGTGAAAAAAAGTAGGAATTGACTTTTAAAAAAAAATTTTTATATTACTTGTTTTTCCATTAAATTTACTAACTTAGACATAAGATGTTGATTTTAAGAATTATTTTCATGTATTGTTGTTACTTTAACTTAAAGTAATAATGAATGAATAAAATGTAATTATGTATGAAATGAAATCTTTTATCACTTAAAAGAACCAAACTAAGAAATGATTATTTAAAAAATATGAAAAAATATATTCATTTTAAACATTTGGATTAACTTAATTTTTTTTTAATTTGGATTACATCAATTAACTAATTTTTAAAATTAAAATTAAAAATTTAAAAAAAAAAGTTATTTTAAAAGATCATTCAGTTTAGTTTTTACATCTGTAGCAAGAAATAGCTTTCTTTATCTTGCTAATTCATTAAAACAGAAAATTAATTCATTTCACTCAATATTATTAAGTATCTAATCACTAAGTTTAAAAAATTGAAAGTTTTAAGTTAATTTAACATTTTCCCATTAATTATTTAGAAATGGCAACAACCAATTATAAATTAGTCCTCTCTAACGCGTCTACTTCGTTCTTGTATTATATTATTCAATTTTATTAAACGAAACATCGCTATCTCAAATAAAAAAGAGATAATGAAATAAATGAAGAGAAATAGATAAGAACAATTTAACTTAATTCCTTGATTATTGAGAATCACAATTAAGATTAAAACCAACAAAACAAGATCCTTCACCACCATGATTCATTGGAACTTTAATATTAACATAATATACTGAACAACATGTTTACAACAAAACCAAGGGGTTTAGAGAATAAGTACTGTTGGCCTTTCATTATGATCTTCATCGTAATTATGAAGATATTGAATAAAAATAATTAAAAATTAACTTTATAGACATTTTTCTTTTTCTTGCAATAGTTTTTTTTTTTTTTTTTTCGTTTACTTAAGTAAAGTAACAATACACGAAGAAAAATGCAGTTATTTGTGAAATGAATTCTTTTATCACTTAAAAAGAACCAAATTACAAATTACAAATACTCATCATATTTACATTTTAAAAAAATATATTAATTTTAAACATTAAGTTGACAAATTAAAAACATTTATTAAGTCATTTTATTTTTATTTTTATTAAATTATTTTAGTTAAGTTATTCAAATTAGCTTCTACATCGGTAGCAAGGAGTTAGCTTCCTTACTAATTCATTAGAAGAGAAAATTAATTCATTTCACTTTATTTTATGAAGTATCTAAGCAGTAGGTTTAAAAATTGAAAGTTTTTAAGTTAATTTAACATTTCCTATTAATTATTTAGAAATGGCAAAGGCCAATTATAAATTAGTCTTCTTTCGTTCTTGTATTATGTTATTCAATTTTATTAAACGAAGCAATGCTATCTTAAATAAAAAGAAGAGATAATGAAATAAATGAACAGAGATAGATAAGAACAATTTAACTTAATTCCTTGATTATTGGGTCTCACAATTAAGGCTAACGCCAACAAAACAGTGACTATTCATTAAAATTTACGAATTCAACACTACTATTCGGTTTTGTAAGACAAAAGAGTTTTTGTATCGTTTTGTCTGTAATGAAAAAGGCAGCGGACTGCGCGAGAATTAATTCAGAGAAAGAACAATAAAGCAAAAAAAAAAAAAAAAAAAAAAGGAACAATTCTTCAAAAAAAAAAAAAAAAAAGGTAAATTCAATTGCTTTAGAAATACTGAATTAGTGCAATTGTGTAAAGATAAGATGAAAAAAAAAAAATTACAGAAACATTTCGTTTTCCCAATCAAAAAACTCTTTGTTTTGCTCTAGAGATTTAGAACTAATCTTAGATTTACTAAAAAATATTCTTAAAAAAAATATATTTATTTTTTTTACCTCTAGCTAGGTAAGGAAGTAGAGATTTATTAGATTAAATAAATTGACGTCCGGTTTTAATACATGATTGCAATTTGCTTTATATCACTTCTTTTTTTTTCCATTCCCACTCATTCTTTAATTTTATTCCTTTCTCGATCCTGGAAAAGATAAAAAAAAAAAAAGGAGGGGGTGCTTCGCAAATAAGGATGGAATAAAAATCGCTTAATTCGGTTAGATATCCAAATGGCGTGACAAAAAAAAATTGCCATTTGTTTTCTTAATTTCTGATCTATGAGAGATTCAGCGAGGACTCTTCTTTTTTGAGCTTAATTATTTATCAAAAGAAACTTCTTTTGTTCATTTCAACAAAAACCATAAATCTTGTTGATGACATATATGTGTATATATCTGCTCGATATGCTTTATTTTTTTCTTTTTTTAATACCTGAAAAATATTATTAAATATTTTATTATTATTATTTAATAATATTTAATATATTATTAAATATTTATATTATTATATAATAAATATTACCAAATACAGAAAATTAAAAGGTTTTTTTTTTTTTTTTGTAGAGGATAGTTTTATTATATTTTGCTTTATAATTTAATCATAAAAATGTTGAAAAAGATATAATAAAAATCTAATTTTTTTTCCTGTCAACACTTTTAGTATATATTCGACTCCAACATTGAGCAGCGGCTTGATGGCCAATGGTACCGGAAGATTCAGGTTCGAATCCTAGCTGTGGCATGGATGTTCGTTAGCGTTTCGGAATCGGGTCCTGAATGGTCGTGTGTCTGGTTCTCGGTGCCAGAGGTCACAGGCTAGGGCCCGGCGGTATTATGGATCTTTGTAGTTGTTCAAAATCCACTTTAAGTAGAAGGTCCAAGTATCATATGACTATAGTCTCATATGACCGTCACAGCGCCCAATCAGACTTCTTCTCATCCCCATCATTCCCAAACTGTAAAGGGTCTAAGCACAGGATGTGATCTAGTTGTGGTAGTAGTAGTAGCAGCAGTGATTCGAATCCCTGTTAAACTGTAGGTCCCGATCTAATTAGTTTGAAGTGTGCAAAACATGACATTAGAGCGACAAACCAAACAAACATTTAGCTAAAATCAATATTAAAGTTAAGAATCTCTTCCTTTGTTAAGTGTTAATGTATCCTATCCTTCATTCTAGAGGACGGGGGTTCAATCCTTGTCGGAGGCATGTGCTGCAATCACAGTTTTAAAAATCTGGTCCTTACAGTGACAAAAAGTCGTTCGAATAAATTTGTCAGATTATTTTCCATTATCATAAGTTATAGCGAAATAGATACAGCTTTCTTCTGAAAGGCATCATCCCTCTATTACTCTTCTTCTTGAATATGATTATGAGGCCTCTTTCGTGATACACCTAATTAAAGTTGTATCTGCTATAAATTTTCAGTATCTGAGGTCAAGTACTGGCTAATCCAAAATTATATAAATAATGAAATAAATTGCGTATGCTTACGCTATAAAGATTATATTATGTGAAAATAATAAAAAATATTTAAATATTTTAGGCCATTTTATCATTTAATTATGTTTCTATCATAAATATTCCGTAGTAACTGTAATGAAAGATTCAATTAAGGAATGAAACTATTGTAACTTTGGAAACGGGCCCCTTTCCTGCAACTTAAGAACTAATTGCAATTTTGCAGTAGACATTTTAAGGTTTCATGAAATGTTGAATCCATAACGTTAAAAATTCTAATGGAAATAATCAGTTCCTAATGGAAATTTTCAATCTAGTAGTTAATTAGCCATGTTACTTAATTTTGTTAATCAATTTCATTACATCAAAATCTAGTTCTGTAACAGTGCTCCCTCCTTACGCACTGCAAAAGCGCCCTTACGACATTCAGGAGAAATGCTCAGTAGGCCTCGAGACTCTCACCCGAGAGGAAGTACGGCGCAACGAGCGCTTCCGTTAGTTACAATCTCTCAACGCACTGACAACACTACCCCTTAAAAAAGAAAACATCTCATGTTTTGAAATCTTCCTGTAGGCAGATGTCCTTGGCCCACCAGCGGCTGTAGTTCCAGGGCGTTAGTTTGTTATATTTAAATGTAATAGTATTTTATATATCTCATGTTTCGAAAACTGCCTGTAGATAGACGGCCTTGGCCCACCATGGGCGGTAGTACCAGGAGTTAGATATATTTATATGTAATAGTATACGATTTATTATTTTATATATATGGTGTTTCGAAAGCTGTAGGAAGACGGCCTTGGTACAGCATGAGGCTGTTGCACCAATGAAGAAGAGTTAACATATATATTATCTAAAATTCACGTCTTTGGATAAGATATTCTAAATGTTTAAGGAATTTATTGATTAAAATTTAAACTAATATTTAAAATGGTTAAATTTTCACGTTTAAATAGCATTTACATTTGGAAAATAAAAAAATCAGCATACATAATTTTTTTTAAGGATTTTGTAATTAAACATTAATTAATTAAATTATCTATTAAAAGACAATTAGTTTTTATTTTGCTAAATTCTTTCAGCTGTGATATTTTAAAAAAAAGCACACCTGACGGTTTAATGCATCTACGGTCCCCATAGACATAAAAGCGAAGTCAAACTTACATCATTACGAAAGCATATCACTTTCTTTCGTTTCCTGTTACTTACGAGAATCAAGCCAAGTCTTTTTTTTTTTCTTTCTCAATTAATTTGTAGCAGGTGAGAGTTTTTAAATTTTCAGTGAAAGATTAAATAGCTCTTTGAAAAGACTGTAAAAAACCAAACTTTATTTATTTATTCATTTTTTCGTCATTTTGACATTATGTTATAAATTAACACTGACAAAAATATCTTTCTTCTACACTGTTACACCTAAACCTCAAAGGAAAAGGTATTAACTAAGAAAAACTCAATACTTGAGACCATGACTGATTTTGAAAGCAGGTCACGTGCTTTTGGCGTTATAGTTATAGAACAGAATACTAATGGGCTTAACAAGGTTACGGCTACAGTTATTTCAGAAAACAGAGATTTCTCGGAAAAGATATTAGCCACAGAACTGAAACATTTCATTACAAAAGTCTGAAGAAGCATACTATGTATGAGCAGAATTATTTAAATGCTTTTAAAAAAGAATTTCTTCTTCTAAAAATCTTCAAATAGGTTTCTTCCTAAAGAACAGACGGGGTGGTGTTCTTAAAGAACAACGTTAACGTTGGAGAAAACGTATTAACTTTAAACCCTCATCATTTAATATGTAAAAAATAATTTTTACCTTTCTATTCTATTTGATTAATTCAATTTTCATGCGGAAAGAAAATTTTACAACTCGTCAAATCCGATTTTCTGTAACTAGTTTTTCTTTTTTTCCATTCGATGTTTTTCTGTAATGTCTTTCTTTTTATTTCTTTTACAAATCGTGTATATTCTCATGAAAATTTGTTCAGATTTTCTTTGTTAAATTACATGCAAAACGTAATCCTGTTTGTTTTACGATGGAAGAGTGAATATATTTAAAATTTATAAAATGCTTTTGAAAAAAAAACGATGTTTAATTATTGTTCTTATTTTGAAAATGTTTTCGCGCATGAAGATTTTATATTTATACATTCAATTGCCGAAATTCCGATGCATAAATAAAATAATACAAAAATAAGATCTTAATTTAATTGTAATAAACGAAGATTAAAACTGGTTCGTGACTGTGATTTAAATCAATTTTTCAACATATTTGAAGTAAAAAAAAATTTTCGAAATCACATGGGTAAAATCTTTATCTTTAGGGAAGAAAGTTCTATGAAATATTCTCATTCTTTTAGAAAAATAATTATTTTATTACATGTTTATTTTATTTTACATTTGAATGCAATGAAGTAAACATGAAATGAATTTTCCAAATTTGATTATCAAAAATATTATGTCCTCAAAAAAAAAAAAAAAAGTTTTTTTTTCATGGGAACAATTTAATTAAATTTTTATTTTACAGAAACTTTTTTTCTGATACAGCTGGTAATACAGAGACAGTTCATCTTTATGCCATAAGCAAGGGCTGCACCGCTGTTGCTCCTTTAGCACTAATCAGAGGGCACATGTAGCTTAAAGATATGCTACGGATGTGAGTAACACTACCCCAACAATGTTCTACGATCCTATTAGAACGAGACCTACGGTTTAAAATCGGATTCCGGACCATTACAATCATCTGTGGCACCTCCAGGACTCGAACCCGAAAACTGTGGTACTAGACCGTTAGCCACTCAGCCATCAGAGCCGCTCTTTACAGAAACCATATATATTTGTCAGAGTAGATGGTAAGCAATAAGCGCTAAACGACATAAAATGTAGGTTTAAGCGGAGTCCAGACGAGAGAAAGAGACAAAGCCGTATTATGTCGTAAATATAATCTTTAATGAATAATAGCTAGATTAGTTGATTAATGATTAGTTGAATAATGTTTAAAATACATTGTGAGACCGCCAATAAAACTACGTTTGTAATGAGCAGGTTGGCCAACCAGATTCTAACTGGGTGTGATTGAGTTTGGGATACTCGAGGCTTTATTTACACACACACACAGCAGATAGAAGTCTGACTTTGCTTCAAGTCGCTGAAGAAGGAAGGCAAAATCTTCCAGGAGTACTTTGAGGGAGAATTACCCCACATATGCGTATTGTAGGGCAGAAATCTGGGGAAGCTCCCATCAGGTAGCTTGACTAACGAAACAAGATGCCAAACGGCATCGAGTCTCCACGTTTTTGAAACAGTGTCTACAGCGATGCCGCCAGCGGATTAAACTTCAGTCCTAATGCTCATAGTGGCGCACGTTACCACTAATCCCGAGTCGGGCTAATGTGATTCAATCACTGTTCAAATCAATCATATGATTTAATTACTGCAAAATTGCCACTCTTCAAAACATGCACCTATGCCATGTTTATAGTTGGCTCTATTTAGGTAGTGTGCAGACACAGCTGACCTATAAGTTGGGCTCCAGATTGTAGTGGGTGTGATTTGGTTGAGATACTTGAGGCACAAGTTGGAGAACCCACAGCTTTATTGACACAGGCACAAACACCACACGCATACACAATTAGATACAAACCATATTAATCACATTAAAAGACAGATAATTATAGATTCGTGGATTCGTTTCGATCCGTGACACAGCCAGGATTCGAACCTGAAGCTTGTAGTACCAAAGGCCAGAGCTCTAGCCTATTGACCATCAGGCAGCGTTGCACCAATGAAGAAGAAGAGTTAACATATATATTATCTAAAAATCAAGTCATTGGATAAGTTATTCTGAATGTTTAAAGAATTTATTAATGAAACAGTTAAATTTATATTTAAAATGGTTACATTTTCACGTTTAAATAGCATTAACATTTAGAAAAAGAAAAATCAGCATACAGCATTTTTTGTAAGGATTTTGTAATTAAACATTAATTAATTAAATTATCTATTATAAGACAATTTGTTTTTATTTTGCTACATACTTTCAGTTGCGATATTTAAAAACTCATACCTTACGATTTAATGCGACCAGGATCCCCATAGACATAAAAGCGAAGTCAAACTTACATAATTGCGAAAGCATATTACTTTCTTTCGTTTCCTGTTATTTACGAGAATTAAGCCAAGTCTTTTTTTTTTCTCAATTAATTTGTAGCAGGTGAGAGTTTTTAAAATTTTCAGTGAAACATTAAATAGCTCTTCTAAATGACTGTAAAAAACAAACCTTTATTTATTTTTTCGTCATTTTGACATTACATTATAAATTAACACTAACAAAAATGTCTTTCTTCTACACTGTCATACCTAAACCTCAAAGGAAAAGGTATTAAATAAAAAAAAAACTCGGTACTTCCGAGACCACGACTGATTTTAAAAACAGGTCACGTGCCTTTCCGTTACAGTTATGGAATAGAATACTAATGGGCTTAGCAAGATTACGGCTACAGTTATTTCAGAAAACAGAAATTTCTCGGAAAAGATATTAGCAACAGAACTGAAACATTTCATTACAAAAAGTCTGATGAAGCATACTATGTATGAGCAGAAATATTTAAATGATTTCGCAAAAAAGAAGTTTTACTTCTAAAATCTTCAATTAGGTTTCTTCCAAAAAACAGACGGGTGATGTGTACTTAAAGAACGATGTTAACGTTGGAGAAAACGTATTACCTTTAAACCCTCTTTATTTCGTAAGTAAAAAATAATTTTTACCTTTTCATTCTATTTGATTAATTCAATTTTCATGCGGAAAGAAAATTTTACAAAGCGTCTAATCCGTTTTTCTGTAACTAGTTTTCTTTTTTTTCCCCCTTTTTTTCCATTCGAAGTCTTTAAAGTCTTTCTTTTTTTTTTCTTTTACAAATCGTGTATATTCCGATGAAATTTTGTTCAGGTTTTCTTTGTTAAATTACATACAAAACGTAATCCTGTTTGTTTTACGGGGAGAATGTATTTAAAATTT
The DNA here is from genome assembly GCA_021605095.1 of Caerostris extrusa. Taxonomy (NCBI): domain Eukaryota; kingdom Metazoa; phylum Arthropoda; class Arachnida; order Araneae; family Araneidae; genus Caerostris; species Caerostris extrusa. Next base: position 108,706 of record BPLR01016882.1, read on the forward strand.
ATAAAATGCTTTTGAAGAAAACAATGTTTAATTAACATTCTCATTTTGAAAATGTTTTCGTGCTTGAAGATTTCATATTGATACCTTCAACTGCTGAAATTTCGCCGTATAAATAAAATAATCAAAAAAAAGATTTTAATTTAATTGTAATAAACGAAGGTTAAATCTGGTTCGTGACTGTAATTTAAATTTTTTAGAAGAGAAATTTTTCAAAATTGAATTTTGAGTAAAAAATTGTTTCAAAATCACATGGGCAAATCTTTATCTTAGCAAATATGAATTATATCAAATATTCTCATTCTTTTAAAAAAAAATTATTTTTTTCATGTTTAATTTTCTTTCATTTGAATCAAATGCAGAAATTTTGAAATACATTTTCCAAAATTTGATTATCAAAAATATTATATCCTCAAAAAAAAAGTCAATTTTTTTCATATAAGAACATGTTGATTAAATTTTTATTTTACAGAAACTTTTTTTTTCTCATACATCTGGCAATACAGAAATAATACATCTTTATGCCATAAACAAGGGCTTACCGCTGTTACTCATTTAGCACTTCTCAGAGGGCACGTGCAACTTAAAGATATGTTACGGACGCGAGTAACACTACCCCCTCAACTCTCTGCGATCCTATTAGACCGGACCTACGGTTTAAAGTGGATTCCGAACCACTACAAACAACTGCGGCATCGCCAGGACTCGAACCCGAAACCCGTGATACTAGACCTTTATTCACTCGACCACCAAGCCCCTTTTACAGAAACCACATATGTTTGTCGGGGTGGATGGCAAGCAATAAACGCTAAACGACATAAAATATTGGTTTAAGCGGAGTCCAGACTAGAGAAAGAGACAAATCCGTATTATATCGTAATATCGTAGTTGATTAATGATTAGTTGAATAATGTTTAAAATTCATTGTGAGACCGCTAATAAAACTACATTTGTAACGAGCAGGGTGGGCAGCCAGATTGTAACTGGCTGATTGCCAGATTGTAATTTGCTGTATTTGGGTTGAAATACTTCAGTCACAGGTTGGAGAACTCGCAGTTTTATTCACACACGCACACAAACACATCACACGTACGATATTTAACACATTTAAAGATAGATACCATTAAATTACGACTAACTCTAACAAAACAGTGCCCTTCACCATCATGATTCATTGGAACTTTAATATTAACATAATTCACTGAACCACATGTTTACAACAAAACCAAGGGGTTTAGAGAATTTTTTTACGTTATTTTAGTTTTAGTTTTATTCAGTTATTTTATCATTCAAATTAGCAAATCATTTTTAGCAATAGGTAGGTTTCTTTATCTTTCTAATTCATTGGTAGAGAAAATTAATTCATTTCACTCAATTTTATTAAGTATCTAAGCCCTAGGTTTAAAAATTGTTAAAAAGTTTTAAATTAATTTAAGATTTTCCATTAATTATTTAGAAATGGCAACGGCCAATTATAAATTAGTCTTCTTTCGTTCTTGTATTGTGTTATTCGATTTTGTTAAACGAAACATCGCTATCTTAAATAGAAAAAGAAGAGATAATGAAATAAATGAAGAGAAATAGATAAGAACAATTTAACTTAATTCCTTGATTATTGGGCCTCACGATTAAGACTAACTCCAACAAAACAGTGACTATTCATTAAAATTTATGAATTCAACGCTGCGATTCGGTTTTGTAAGACAAAAGAGTTTTTGTCTCGTTTTGCCTGTAATGAAAAAGCTAGCGGACTGCAAGAGAATTGATTCAGAGAAAGAAATAAATAAAAAAAAAAAAGAACACTTCTTCAAAAAAAAAAAAAAAAAAAAAAAAAGGAAAATTCAAATGTTTTAGAAATACTGAATTAGTGCAATTGTGTAAAAAAGATAAGATGAAAAAAAAAAAATTACAGAAACATTTGTTTTCTCAATCAAAAAACTCTCTGTTTTGCTCTAGAGGTTTAGAACTAATCTTAGATTTAAGAAAAATATCCTTAAAAAAAACATATTTTTTTTTTTACCTCCAGCTAGGTAAGGAAGTAGAGAGATTTATTAGATTAAATAAATTGACGTCCGGTTTAATACATGATTGCAATTTGCTTTATATGACTTTTTTTTTTTCATTTCATTTCAACTCATTCTTTAATTTTATTCCTTTCTCAATCCTGGAAGAGATAGAAAAAAAAAAGGGAGGGGGCTTTCATTCTTCGCAAATAAGAATGAAATAAAAATCGCTTAATTCGGTTAGATATCCAAATGGCGTGACAAAAAAATTTTTCATCATTTGTGTTCTTAATTTCTGATCTATGAAAGATTCTGAGAGAACTCTTCTTCGGAGCTTAATTATTTACCAAAAGAAACTTCTTTTGTTCATTTGAACAAAAACCCTAAATCTTGTTGATGACAATTATGTGTACATATCTGAACAATATGATTTAGCTTTTTTTTTTTTTAAATACCTGAAAAATATTATTACATCACCAAATACAGAATATTAAAAAAATTGTTCTTGTAGAGGATAGTTTCATTATATTTTGTTTTACTACTGTGTACTGTGTCCAAAAATTAAGTGGACATTTGTGTGAAATTTGACATCTGTGACCTTGACATTATAATTGACATCTGTGTGAAATTTTACATCTGTGACATTGACATTATAATTGACATCTGTGTGAAATTTGACATCTGTGACATTGACATTATAATTGACATCTGTGTGAAATTTGACATCTGTGACATTGATATCTGTGTGAAATGTGACGTCACAATATTCATTGGTGTTTGAGTTACGCTTGGTTTTGTGAGATGCTAAAACTGATTCCGGCGATTTTTGAAATGTCTCTTCAATCGACTCAAAACGGTGTCCCCGGACTGGTCTTTTGAGTTTAGGGAATAGCCAGAAGTAGCACGATGCTAAATTAGGTGAATACGGTGGCTGTGGAAAGTATCGGTTTCATTTTCGCCGAAATCATTTTTAGCATCTCACAAAACCAATCGTAACTCAAACACTATTCAATATTTTGACGTTAAATTTCACACAGATGTCAAGGACAGTGCCAGCAACCTAAAAAGAAAAGAAAATGGATATACCATATGCCCGGGAAATTTAAATTGAAATCTGGTCTCATTTTTTGGACACAGTAGTATATTTAATCATAAAATTGTTGAAAGAAGATATAATAAAAATCGATTTTTTTTTTTCGTTTCTAAAATTTTTAATATATGTTCAACTAAAACAGCATCCACTGCTACGAGTCAGTACTGCCAGAACTGCACCAGTATACTAATAGTAGTATCCAGTCATACGAAAATTGAACCCTCGTCCTATAGCATGGAAGCTAGGACACGTCAGCATTATAAGTTTAATATGTCCTTCTTCCATGCTAGAGGACGAGGGTTCAATACTCGTCAGAGTCATGTGCTTCAATCAAAGCTTTTAAAAATTCTAGTAGTTACAGTAACAAAACGTTGTTTGGGCCTGAATGGCAATGTGTCTGGGGGTCTTGCGCTCGATACCACAGGTTTCAAGTTTGAATCCCGGTGGTGCTATGGACCCAGAACACTATTCAAAAATTATTTACTTATTGTTGGATTTTAATTCAAAGTCTTTGGTATTTACAGTAAATTATATTTTATATTTCGAAAACTAAGTTAACATATGGGATCTGATGGCCGAGTAGCTAGCGTTCTCATACTCGGTGCCAAAGATTTCGGGTATGAGTCCCGGCGGTGCCATGGATGCTTGTAGAGGTTCGGAATCCACTCTTCTCTGGAGCTTAATTAGTTACCAAAAGAAATTTGTTTTGTTCATTTGAATAAAAACCATAAATCATAAACCATCTTCCGGTGCCTATTGAGCTGCATAGTGCTTCTTATTGCATTTGGAATACTTCATTCTTCATTTGTGCCTTTAATTTTCAAACTTTGATAGATTCTTTTGACTATTGAATGTGATAACGTTTCTTGTAGAATTTGGAATATTTCATTCTTCATTTACGACTACATTTATCTTACTTTAGTATATTCTTTTAGAGATTCATGAACAATTCAGTCTTCATGAAGTTATAAATCTATTCGGTATTGCTTATATCCATGTGGCTATTTGAATTTGGCCATTCTTGTAGTATTCCAATCAATTGCTTCATATTAAACATCGGCATATTTCTGAGTTTATCCGTCCGTTCTCGAATGTTCACACATGATAAGTTTAAATTTGCCGAGCAGATTTCAGTTTTTTTGATTAATCATAAAATTGTTGAAAAAAGATATAATAAAAAAATCCGCTTTTTTTTCATTTCTAAACTTTTAATCTATGTTCAACTAAATTCTCCTCCGTTGCTACGAATTAGTACTACCAGTATATAGTATTACCAATAGTATCCAGTCATACGAAAATTTAACCCCTTCCTCTAGCATGGAAGCTGGGACACGTCAGCAGGGTAAGTTCAAATATGTCCTAGTTTCCATGTTAGACGACAAGTGTTCAATTCTCGCCAGAGGTACGTGCTTCAATCAAAGCTTTAAAAATTCTCCAACTACTAGAATTTTTGACAAAAAGCTCTTTGGGCCTGAATGGCAGAGTGTCTGATGGTCTGAAGCTTGGTGTCACAGGTTTCGGGTTCGAATCCAGACGGTTCCAGGGATCCAGAACGCTATTCAAAAAAGATATTTATTTATCGATAGATTTTAATCCAAAATCTATGGTATTTACAATACATTGTATTTTAATATATGGGGTATGATGGCAGAGTGACTAGCGCTCTGGCACTCGGCGTCACAGGTTTCAGATATGAGTCTCGGCGGGGCCATGTATGTTTGTAGAAGTTAGGAATCCACTTTAAGCTGTAGGTCCCTATATAATATAATCGTTGGGCGTAGCGCTGACAAACCTACCCCATAAAAAGAAAATATCGGAATATCTCATGTTATCGAAATATAAAAAGAAATAGGCAGATGGCCTTGGGCCACCATGGGCTGTAATGCCAGGAAGTTAGTTAATTAGTTATATTTATATGTAATAATATATATTATATGTAATAATATCATGTTTCGAATCTGCCAGTAGGGAGACAGCCTCATGTTTCGTATCTGCCAGTATGAAGACAGCCTTGGCCCAGCATGTGCCTCTCGTACCAATGGAGAAGAAGAGTTAACTTATATATTATCTTTAACATTCAAATGTTTGAATAAGTTATTGTGAATGCTTAAGAATTTATATTTATAAAACATTTCATCTACTATTCAAAATGGTTAAATTTTCACGTTTAAGTAGCATTTTCATTTGGAAAAAAAAAAAAATCAGCATACAGCCTTTTTTGTAAGGATTTGTTAATTAAACAATAATTAATTTAATTATCTATTAAAAGACAATTTGTTTTTATTTTTGCTAAATACTTTCAGTTGTGATATTAAAAAAAAAGCATACCTGACGATTTAATTCAACCAGAATCCCCATAGACATAAAAGCGAAGTCAAACTTATATCATTGCGAAAGCATATTACTTTCTTTCGTTTCGTGTTACTTACGAGAATTAAGCCAAGTTTTTTTTTTTTTTTTCATTCTCAACTAATTTGTAGCAGGTGGGAATTTTTAAATTTTTCAGTGAAAGATTAAATAGCTCTTTTAAATGACTTCAAAAAAAAAAATCACACTTTATTTTTTTTTCCCTCATTTGGACATTATATTATAAATTAATCCTGACAAAAATATCTTTCTTCTACACCGTTACACCTAAACCTCAAAGGTATTAAATAAGAAAAAAAATCGGTATTTCTGAGACCCCTGACTGATTTTGAAAGCGGGTCACGTGTTTTTGCCGTTACAGTTATGGAATAGAATACTAATAGGCTTAGCCAGGTTACGGCTACAGTTATGTTAGAAAACAGAAATTTCTCGGAAAAGATATTAGCAGCAGAACTGAAACATTTCATTACAAAAAGTCGGATGGAGTATATGTATAAGCAGAAATATTTAAATGATTTCACAAAAAGTTTTTTTTTCTTCTAAAAATCTTCAATTAGGTTTCTTCCAAAAAGAACAGACGGGGTGGTATTTTTATAGAACAATGTTAACGTTGGAGAAACGTATTACCATTAAACTCTCTTTATTTAATAAGTAAAAAATAATTTTTACCTTTCCATTCTATTTGGTTAATTCAATTTTCATGCGGAAAGAAAATTTTACAACGCGTCTAATCCGTTTTTCTGTAACTAGTTTTCTTTTTTTCTCTTTTCCATTCGATGTTTTTCTTTAAAGTCTTTCTTTTTTTTTTTCTTTTACGAATCGTGTATATTCCGAGGAATATTTGTTCAGATTTTCTTTGTTAAATTACATACAAAACGTAATCCTGTTTGCTTTACGATGGAATACTGAATATATTTAAAATTTATAAAATGCCGTTACTTTTGAAAAAAACAATGTTTAATTAATGTTCTTAATTTGAAAATGTTTTCGTGCAAGAAGATTTTATATTGATACATTCAAATGCCGAAATTTCGCTGCATAAATAAAATAATAAAAAAAGATTTCAATTTAATTGTAATAAACGAAGATTAAAACTGGTTCGTGACTATGATTTGAATTCTTTTTTTTTTTTTTTTTTTTTAGATGAGAAATTTTTCGAAATTGAATTTGAAGTAAAAAAATTGTTTCGAAATCAAATGGGGAAGTTTTTATCTTCCGGGAAGAAAATTTATCAAATATTCTCATTCTGTTAGAAAAATAATTATTTTAATACATAATTTATTTTGCTTTACATTTGAATAGAGTGAAATAAACTTGAAATTCATTTTTCAAATTTGATTATCAAAATATTATATCTTCAAAAAAAGTCCTTTTTTTCATAAGAACATGGTGATTAAATTTTTATTTTACACAAACTTTTATTTCTGATACAACTGGTAATAGAGAGACTGTTCATCTTCATACCATAAGCAAGGGCTGCACCGCTGTTACTCCTCTAGCACTACTCAGAGGGCACGTGTAGCTTAAAGATATACTACGGATACGAATAACACTACCTTCACAACGCACTACGACACTATTAGACCGGGACCTACGGTTTAAAGTGGATTCGAACCACTACAAACATCCGCGTCACCGCCAGGACTCGAACCCGAAACCTGTAATACTAGACCTTTATTCACCACCGGCCACCAAGCCCCTTTTTGCAGAAACCCTATATGTTTGTCGGGGTGGATGGTAAGCAATAAACGCTAAACTTCATAAAATATAGGTTTAAGCGGAGTCAGACTAGAGAAAGAGTCAAAGCCGTATTTTATCGTAAATATAATCTTTAATGAATAATAGTTAGATAAGTTGAATAATGTTTAAAATTCATTGTGAGACCGCCAATGAAACTACATTTGTAATGAGCAGGTTGACCCTTCAGATAGTAACTGGCTGTGGTTGGGTTGAGTTACTTGAGGCACAGGTTGGAGAACTCACAGAGTTATTGACACAAGCTCAAACACCACACATATGCAATATTTAATACATTTAAAGATAGATGGAATTCAATTAAAACTAACTCCAATAAAACAAAATCCTTTACCACCATGATTCATTGGAACTTTAATATTAACATAATCCACTGAACCACATGTTTACAACAAAACTAAGGGGTTTAGAGATTAAATCTAAAGTTTTTTTTAAGTTATTTTAGTTTAATTTTTGTTAAGTTATTTTAAAAACTCATTCAAATTAGCTTTTCCATCGGTAGTCAGATATAGCTTTCTTTATCTTTCTAATTCATTAAAATAGAAAATTAATTCAATTCACTCAATTTTATTAAGTATCTAAGCCCTACGTTTAAAAATTGAAAGTTTTAAGTTAATTTAACATTTCCCATTAATTATTTAGAAATGACAATGGCAAATTATAAATTAGTCTTCTTCCGTTCTTGTATTATGTTATTCAATTTTATGAAACAAGACATCTCTATCTTAAATAGAAAAAGAAGAGATAATGAAATAAATGAACAGAAATAGATAAGAACAATTTAACTTAATTCCTTGATTATTGGGCCACACAATTAAGACTTACTCCAACAAAACAGTGACTATTCATTAAAATTTACGAATTCAACACTACGATTCGGTTTTGTAAGACAAAAGAGTTTTTCTCGTTTTGTCTGTAATGGAAAAGCTAGCGGACTGCGCCAGAATTAATTCAGAGAAAGAACAATAAACCCCAAAAAACAGAACAATTCTCCACACACACACAAAAATCGTAAATTCAAATGTTTTAGAAATACTGAATTAGTGCAATTGTGTAAAGATAAGATGAAAAAAAATAACAGAAACATTTCGTTTTCCCAATCAAAAAACTCTCTGTTTTGCTCTAGAGATTTAGAACTAATCTTAGATTTAAGAAAAATATCCTTAAAAAAATATATATATTTTTTTTTACCTCTAGTTAGGTAAGGAGAGAGATTTATTAGATTAAATAAATTGACGTCCGGTTTAATACATGATTGCAATTTGCTTTATATCACTTCTTTTTTTTTTTTTCATTTCAACTCATTCTTTAATTTTATTCCTTTCTCGATCCTGGAAGAGATAAAAAAAAGGGGGGCTTCGCAAATAAGGATGAAATAAAAATCGCTTAATTCTGTTAGATATTCAAATGGCGGGACAAAAAAATTTTTGGCCATTTGTTTTCTTAATTTCTGATCTGTGAGAGATTCAGAGAACTCTTCTTTGGAGCTTAATTATTTATCAAAAGAAACTTCTTTTGCTCATTTGAACAAAAACCATAAATCTTGTTGATGACAATTATGTGTACATATCTGCACGATATGCTTTAGTTTTTTATATATATACTTGAAAAATATTATTATATCACCAAATACATAAAATTAAAAAATGTTTTTGTAGAGGATATTTTCATTATATTTTGTTTTACTACTGTGTACTGTGTCCAAAAAGTAAGACCAGTTTTCTGTTTAAATTCCCGGGCATTTGGTATTTCAATTTTTCTTTTTCTTTTTAGGTTGTTGCACTGTTCTTAACATCTGTGTAAAATTGTACGTCAAAATATTCATTAATGTTTGAGTTACGTTTGGTTTGGTAAAATGCTAAAACTGATTCCAGCGATTTTTTAAATGTCTCTTCAATAGGGTCAAAAAGGCTGTTCCCGGAATGGTCTTTTGAGTTTAGGGAATTGCCAAAAGTAGCAAAGAAAAGATATGGGTTTCATTTTTGTCGAAAAAGTCACGAAGAATCATTGCAGTGTGAGCTGGTGCATTCATTGTTTTCGGTACCAACCGATATTTGACGCGTTTGAGGCGCAAAACATCTTTTAAAATAGAATTTTGAAATTCCAACATCATCAGCAAGGTCTCTAATTGTAAATCGATGGTTTGGAAGAACCAAATCTTTAATTTTTGGACGTGAGCTTCGTCGGTAAGGTTGGTGGTCGACCAGAGGGCTCTTCGTATTCAACGCGTTCTCTGCCTTCTTTGAACTGTTTATACCACTTCTAAACATTTCTTTCCGATATAGGAATGCTCACCGAATGCATTCTGCAACATTCTATACAAAATTTAAAAAAAAAAAATTTAACGCAAGTTCTTGCTTAATTAATTCAGACATTTCAAAAATCGCCAAAATCACTTTTAGAATCCCACAAAAGCAAGCGTAACTCAAACACTAATGAACACAGTGCCAACAAACAAAAAAAGAAAACATTGAAATACCATATGCCCAGAAAATTTAAATTGAAAACTTGTTTACTTTTTTTTAGTAGTATAATTAATCATAAAATTGTTGAAAAAGATATAACAAAAACCTTTTTTTTTTTTTCATTTCTAAATTTTTAATATATGTTCAATTGAAACATCATCCATTGCCACGAGTCAGTACTACCAGCACTGCACCAGTATACTGCCAATAGTATCAGTCATACGAGAATTGAACCCCTTCCTCTAGCATGGAAGCTAGGACACGTCAGCATTATAAGTTATAATATGTTCTAGCTTCCATGCTAGTCGGCGGGGGTTCAATTCTCGTCAAAAACTTCAATCAAAGCTTTAAAAATTCTGTGAATACTAGAATTTTTTACAAAAAGCTCTTTGGGCCTGAATGGCAGAGTGTCTGGTGGTCTGGAGCTCGATGCCACAGGTTTCGAGTCTGAATCCAGACGGTGCCAGGGATCCAGAACGCGATTCAAAAAATTTTATTCTCTTATCGATGGAATGTAATACAAAATCTGTGGTATTTACAGTACTTTGTATTTTATACTTAGAAAACTAAGTTTACATATGGGGTCTGATGGCCGAGGGACTGGCCCTCTGGAACTCGGTGTCACAGGTTTCGGATAAGAGTATCGGTGGTGAAATGGATGTTTATAGAGGTTCGGAATCCACTTTTTAAACCTTCGGTCCCTGTCTAATATAACCGTTGGGCATCGCGCTGACTCCCCTAACCCGCAAAAAGAAAATATCTCATGTTTCGAAATCTATCATTAGGTAAATGGCCTTGGGCCACCATGTGTCAGAAAATTAGTTATATTTATATTTAATAGTATATATTATGTGTAATAATATATACTATATGTAATAATATATATTTTATATGTAATAATATATATATTATATGTAATAATATATATATTATATGTAATATATATATGTAATAATATATATTATATGTAATAATATATATAATATGTATCTCATGTTTCGAAATCAACCAGTAGGAAGACGGCCTTGGCCCAACTTGGGGCTGTTCCACCAATGGAGAAAAAGAGTTAGCATATATAACATCTTTAACATTCAAGTCTTTGGATAAGTTATTCTGAATGTTTAAAGAATTTATAAAAATTTCATTTAATATTCAAAATGGTTAAATTTTCACCATTAAATAGCATTTACATTTGGAAAAATTAATAAAATCAGCAAACAGCGTTTTTTTGTAAGGATTTTGTAATTAAACATTAATTAATAAAATTATCTATTAAAAGACATTTTAGTTTTTATTTTGCTAAATACTTTCAGTTGTGATATATATAAAAAAAAAAATACATGCCTTACGATTTAAAGCAACTAAGATCCCCATAGACATAAAAGCGAAGTCAAACTTACATCATTGCGAAAGCAGATTACTTTCTTTCGTTTCCTGTTACTTACGAGAATTAAGCTTTTTTTTTTTTTTTTTTTTTTCTTTCTCAATTAATTAGTAGCAGGTGAAAGTTTTTAAATTTTTTCAGCGAAAGATTAAATAGCTCTTTTAAATGACTGTAAAAAAACAAACTTTATTTATTTCTTTATTTTTTTCGTCATTTTGACATTATTTTATAAATTAACACTGGCAAAAATATCTTTCTTCTACACTGTTACACCTAAACCTCAAAGGAAAAGGCATTAAATAAGAAAGAAAAACTCAGTACTTCTAAGACCCCTGACTGCTTTTGAAAGCAAGTCACGTGCTTTTGCCGTTACAGTTATGGAATAGAATTCTAATGGGCTTAGCAAGGTTACGGCTACAGTTATTTTAGAAAACAGAAATTTCTAGGAAAAGATATTAGCAACAGAACTGAAACATTTCATTACTAAAGTCTGATGAAGCATACTATGTATGAGCAGAAATATTTAAATGTTTTCGCAAAAAGAAGTTTTTCTTCTAAAAATCTTCAATTAGGTTTCTTCCAAAAGAAGAGACGGGGTGGTGTTCTCATAGAACAATGTTAACGTTGGAGAAAACGTATTACCTTTAAACCCTCTTTATTTAATAAGTAAAAAATAATTTTTACCTTTACATTCTGTTTGATTAATTCAATTTTCATGCGGAAAGAAAATTTTTACAACGCGTCTAATCCGTTTTCCTGTAACTTGTTTTCTTTTTTTCTTTTTTTTTTTTTTTTTTTTTCATTCGATGTTTTTCTTTAAAGTCTTTCTTTTCTTTTTTTCTTTTTACAAATTGTGAATATTCCGATGAAAATTTGTTCGGGTTTTCTTTCTTAAATTACCTATAAAACGTAATCCTGTTTGTTTTACGATGAAATAGTGAATTATATATTTAAAATTTATAAAATGCTTTGGAAAAAAAAAACAATGTTTATTTAATGTTCTTATTTTGGCAATGTTTTCGTGCATGAAGATTTTATACTGATACATTCAACTATCGAAATTTCGCTGCGTTAATAAAATAATAACAAAAGATTTCAATTTAATTGTAATAAACGAAGATTAAATTTTTTTAGAAGATAAATTTTTCAAAATTGAATTTGAAGTAAAAATTTATTTTTGAAATCAAGTGGGCAAATCTTTATCTTACGGAATGAAAATTTTATCAAATATTCTCATTCTATTAGAAAAATAATTATTTTATTACATGTGTATTTTGATTTCCATTTGTATAAAATGAAATAAACTTGAAATGCATTTTCAAAATTTGATTATCAAAAATATTGTATCCTCAAAAATAAGTCAATGATTTTTAGAAAATGGAGATTAAATTTTTTATTTTACAGAAAAAAATTTTTCTCATACATCTGGCAATACAAAGAAATTTCTCTTTATGCCATAAGCAAGGGCTGCACCGCTGTTACTCACTTAGCACTACACAGGGGCCACGTGTAGCTTGAATATAGGCTACGGCATAACACTACCCCTACAACGCTCTATGATTCTATTAGACCGAGACCTACGGTTCAATATAGATTCCGAACCACCACAAACATCCATGGCACCGCCCGGACTCGTGCGCGAGAGTGCTAGTCCCTCGACCCTCATGAACAACCAATATGATGCTATACTTAAAAGTTAAATAATAATAAATTTTTTTTAAATTTAAGATTTTAATAATTGTTTTTAAGATTTAGGTTAATAATCCAAATTAATTTAAATTTTAAATCGCTGCTTTTGAAATCCAATTCTTAAGGTTGGACAACTGAAATGGTATCCAGTTTATTTGCGTATTGCCATATTAGAATGAAAACACATTATATTATTAAGAGAATTAAATACAATAAGAATAAGAATTTGACAACGAATATAATAATTTTGATAATGTTGACGAAAGTGGATTCTGAACCATTACAAACATCTACGACATAGTCAGGACTCGAACCCAAAACCTGTGACACCGAGTGCCAGAGCGCTAGTCACCCGAATATTAACCAATATTATGTAACCAATAAAAATTAAATAATAATCTAAATGTTTAATATAAGATTTTAATAATTTTTAAAAAAATTTAGGTTAACAAGCTAAGTTTATTTAAATTTTAATTCGTTGCTTTTAAAATTATATTTTAAAATGTTTACATACGTACAACTGAATTGGAATTTAGTTTACTTATGTATTGCAGTATTAGAATAAAAACACATTACATTTTTAAGACAAATAAATACAATAAGAATAGATTGAATATAATACTTTGATAATGTAGACCCCCTCAATAATATGATTTTCTTTCACACATTAATGCAGCTCCAAATTAAATTAACAATAAATAAAACAGGTGAAAAAATATCAGGAGTCGAGACATATACTCAGAATACTAAACTAAAATATGAAATGTTCATGTAATAAACACTTATAAAAGTCGCACAAACTGCTTCATTAAGCGGAATATCACCCCGGAGGAATTTAAAAATTTAAAGAATAAAACTTAAAATTTACATCCTGATCATAGATACAGCAATATTTCTTAGAAGTCTCACAGAGATATGCAGAGATGCGAGTCTTAGCTATGGAGAGAGTGTTCTTAATCATACGGCTGTCACGTGGAAAGACGCCAAAAAACAATCTTCTGAGACATTCGCACTGTCTTAGACGCCACCGACAATTAGCCTAAAAGTCGTTCAGGAATACCTCATATTTACGTATCGTATGGAAGAAACCTCGAAAACTCTCACCAAATACGGGCAGATCCTCTTGAAAGTTCACCACTGCCCTACTTCTTCAGCGACATGCAGTCAGTCGGACTTCTACCTACGGGGCTCCACCACAAAAGAATCTGCCCCCTTTTCCTCCATCTATGAGTAGATGACTCATAGGATGTGCGTCTTGGGCTACCGAGCACCGAGGATTAGTCATAACAACCAATGTGATCATCGTCATCAGTGGAGCAACAGCCCCGTGGTGGGCCAAGGCCGTGGGCCTTTTTTTTCAGATTTCGAAACAAAGGGATGTTTTTTTTTTTTTTATTCAGTGGAGTTGTCAGTCCTGTGCCCAACGCTCTACAGTCATATTAGACCGGCACCTACGGTTTAAAATGGATTCGAACCACTACAAACATCTATGGCACCGCCGGAACTCGTACCCGGAACCTGTGGCACCGAACGCTAGAACATCTAGTCACTCCACCATCAACCTCAACCAATATTATGTTACACTTGAAAATTAATTAAATATCTGAATGTTTAAACAAAAAAAGATTTTAATAATTTAAAAAAAAATTGAGTTAACAATCTAAGTTTATTTAAATTTTAATTCGTTGCATTTGAAATTCAATTCTAAAAGTTTATATGCATATAACTGAAATGGAATGGAGTTTATTTATGTATTGCAGTATTAGAATAAAAACACAATATATTATTAAGAAAAATAAATACAATAAGAATAATAATTTGACAATGAATATAATAATTTGGTAATGTAGACGCCAAATAATTTGATTTTCTTTCTCACTTTGATGCTGCTCCAAAACTAAATTTGCCAATAAATAAAATAGGCGAAAAATATTAGAGTCGAGACATATACACAGAATACTAAATTAAAATATGAAATATTCATCTCATAAACAGTATCACACACCCACCTTCATTAAACTGAATATACTCCGACATCCTAGAGGAATTTAAAAATTTAAAGAATACAACTTTAAAAAATTTACATCCTGATCGATTTGCAGTAATATTTCTTAAGAAGTTTCACTGAGATATGGTGAGATACGAGTCTTAGATATGGAGAGAGCATTCTTAATCATATGGTTGTCACGTGGAAAGACAATCTTCTGAGACATTCGCACTGTCTTAGACGCCAGCCAACAATTAGCCTCCGAGGTCGCTTTGGGAATGTATAAATCCTTCTACAACTGCATACGAGTATAACTAATGCATTACATATTTCGCGAATTCGCTTTCCATTTTTCATTACAATGAAGCCTATGAATTCAACATATATTTAAGTTGACCCTCAGATATTTTATCAGTATTAATATTTCATAAGAATTTGCAAAAGAACTTGGTTTTATTGATTCAATTTAGATTGGTGTTATAGAGCTTCTCTGATTTTTACTTATTCATGAGTTCAGTAAACTTTACTTTAGATCTGTAAGAACTCTCGTTTTACTTCTCTCATCCTTTTAAATAATTAATTTCTGCTTTTTTTTTTTTATTATTGGTTCTTTATAATACATGTATCTACCCGTTTCCTTTTTATTTTTATGCTTTGGAAAATTAAATTACATTTATTAAATGATGTGAGGTAAAGATGGTGGAGTAATTTAAAAAAAATCATATGATAAGTTTCATATGATCTTTTGGATTGCTTTTTATCATATACAAGGATTGTTTATAAAATCTACTGGATCTTTTATAAAAATTCTTTCAAAACTATTAAAATTTATATGTTTAAGTAAAACGAACATATATTTTACTTAAACATATAAATTTTAATAGTTTTGAAAGAATTTTATAAAAGATTTATTATTCTTCTTCATAGCCGCAACAATCCCATAGTGGGCCAAGGCTGTCTCCCTACTGGCAGATTTCAAGACAGGAGTTGTTTTACTTTACGGTGTAGGGTTGTCATTCCTACGCCCAACATTCATATTAGACCGGAACCTACGGTTCGAAAGCGGATTCAAACTAATACCAACATTCATAGAAGCGCATGAATTAGAGCCAAGTACTAAAGTGCTAATCACTCCGTCATCAGACCATTATCATCAATAATGATTATAATAACATGAACGTTTATAATAAGTATTATTATAAACAAATATATATTTATGTTTATATTAATAAATATTAAAAAATATGCCAGACTCGGGGCTCAGTGGTAGTGCGTGCAACTAGTGAGTATTAGGGTGGAGGTTCAATCCGCTGGCGGCTTTGTTGTAGACACGTTTCAAAAACCAGCAGAATCCATGGCATTTGAGATGTTCAGCATATTGCCACGTGGTAGGACTACCTGGTGGGAGTATTCCGGGTTTTCTCCGTAGGGTAAGCAAATGCGAGGTATTTCCCTAAAAGTCCTCCCGGATGCCATTGTTCACCTTCTTCAGTGGTGGACAAGCTTCCTGGTTTTGGTGATTCAATTTAGGTTTGGTGTTAGAGAGCTTCTCTAATTTTTACGTATTCATGAGTTCAGTAAACTTTACTTTAGCTCTGTGAGAACTCTCGTTTTTACTTCTCGCATTGCTTTAAATAATTCATTTTTGTTTTTTTAATTTTTATATATATAATACATACATATACCGACACTTTTTTTTTTTATATTTTGGAAAATTAAATTACATCTATTAAATTATATGAGGTAAAGAAGGTGGTGTAATTAAAAAACTTTCATATGTTCTTTTTAATTGCTTTTTATCATAAAAGATTGTTCTTTATATGTTTCTTTTACTTAAAAATATAAGGTAACTGTTTTGAATAACGTTCTGACACTGGGTGACACAGGTTTAGGGCTCGAGTCCCGGCCGTCCCGTGGATGTTTGTAGCGGTTCAGAATAAACTTCAAACCGTATGGCCGGGTTTAATATGACTGTAGAAGCATTAACCTGTAAAAAGAAAATTTCACCCTTTTCGAAAACTGCCAATAGGCAGACGGCCTTGGCCCACCGTGGGGCTATTGCGCCAATGAAAAGTAGAATTGTTTTGAAAGATTTTCAGATTTTAATAAGACGTGAGAGCTTTTCTTTTAGCTACAAACATCCCCATATATGCGCTTCTGTTTTCTCGTCTGACGCCGCTAGATGCAGAGAAAAAAATCAACTCTGGTTGGCGGGGAGCGAGACAATTTATTCATAAGGAGGGTGTTGTCCATACTCAGACATACTAAATTATAATTGATTAAGAACGACTCGCTTGCCTTATACTCTAGTCTGGACGGCGCTTAAGCCTAAATTTTAGGTCGTTTAGTGTTTGTATAGCATTGCTTCCCTTGTTTACCATTCCCTTTGATTAGCGTATATAATAGATTTTGTAAAATAAAAATTTTGTTTATCATGTTCATATAAAAATAATTGGTGATATAATGTTTTGATAACCAAATTTTGAAAATGCATTTCAAGTTTATTTCATTTTATTCCAATGTAAAGTAAAATAAATACGTAATAAAATAATTATTTTTCTAAAAAGATTGAGAATATTCAATAAAATGTTCTTCCCAGAATCCCAGATTCGTCCGTTTGATTTCAAAAAACAAATTTTTACTTCAAATTCAAGTTTGAAAATTTCTCATCTAAAAAAAAAAAGAATTCAAATCAGAGTCATGAACAACATTTAATCTTCGTTTATTACAATCATATTAAAATCCTTTTTATTATTTTATTTGCATTTTATTTCTGCAGTTGAATGTATCAATATAAAATTTTCATGCACGAGAACTTTTTCAAAATAAGAACATTAATTAAACATTGTTTTTTTTTTTTTTCAAAAGCGACGGAATTTTATAAATTTTAAATAAATTCGCGATTCCATCCTAAAATAAAAAGGATTACGTTTTGCATGTAATTTAACAAAGAAAACCTGAACAAATTTTCATCGAAATATACACAATTTGTGAAATAAAAAACTTTAAAGAAAAAAAAACAACGAATGGAAAAAGAAAAAAAAAAAAAAAAAAGAAAACTAGTTACAGAAAAACGGATTAGACGCGTTCTAAAAAATTTTCTTTCCGCATGAAAATTGAATTAATCAAATAGAATAAAAAGGTAAAAATTATTTTTACTTATTAAATAAAAAGAGGGTTTAAAGGTAATACGTTTTCTCCAACGTTAACGTTATTCTATAAGAACACCACCCCTTCTGTCCTTTTAGAAGAAACCTAATAGAAGAATTTTAAAACAAAAACTTCTTTTTTGCGAAAACATTTAAATATTTCTGCTCATACATAGTATGCTTCATCAGACTTTTGTAATGAAATGTTTCAGTTCTGTTTGCTAATAACTTTTTCCGAGAAATTTCTGTTTTCTGAAATAACTGTAGCCGTAACCTTGCTAAGCCCATTAGTATTCTATTCCATAACTGTAACGGCAAAAGCACGTGACCCGCCTTCAAAATCAGTCAGGGGTCTCAGAAGTACTGAGTTTTTCTTTCTTATTTAATACCTTTTCCTTTGAGGTTTAGGTGTAACAGTGTAGAAGAAAGATATTTTTGTCAGTGTTAATTTATAATATAATGTCCAAATGACGAAAAAATAAATAAAGTTTAGTTTTTTTTACAGTCATTTAAAAGAACTATTTAATTTTTCACTGAAAATTTTAAAAACTCTCACCTGCTACAAATTAATTGAGAAAGAAAAAAAACTTGCCTTAATTCTCGTAAGTTACAGGAAACGAAATAAAGTAATATGCTTTTGCAATGATGTATGTTTGACTTCGCTTTTATGTCTATGGGGATCCCGGTTGCATAAAAATCGTAGGGAATGTTATGTAGGGTATGTTTTTAAATATCGCTACTGTAAGTATTTAGCAAAATAAATTCTAATCATCTTTTAATAGATAATTTAATTAGTTAATATTTACTTACAAAAATGCTGTTTGTTGAATTTTCTTTTGCCAAACGAAAATTCTACTTAAAACTGAAAATTTAACCATTTTGAATATTAGATGAAATTTTTTATAACTATTAATTCTGTAAACATACAGAATAATTTATCCAAAGACTAGATTTTTAGATAATATATATTTTTACTCTTCTTCTTCTACATTGGTCCAACGCGGCCTGATGGCCAATAGGCTAGCACTCTCGCCTTTGGTACTATAAGCTTCAGGTTTGAAACCTGGTGGTGGCATGGATGATTGTGAGTGCTTCTGAATCCACTTTAAACCGTAGGTCCCTGTCTGATTAGTATAAAGTGATCAGAAAATGACCGTTGAGCGACGAATCAAAACAAATCAATGGTGCAGCAGCCCTATGTTGTTCCAAAGTTGTCTTCCTACTGACAGATTTGAAAAATGAGATGTTTTCTTTTTATTAGGAAGTGTTGTCAGCAATACGCGCATCAGTCATATTAAATGATGACCTACTGTGCGAAGTGGATTCGAATTACTACCAACATACATGGCTTCACCAGAGTCGAACTTGAAACCTTTTGCACAGTGCGCCAGAGCAACAGCCACTCAACCATCAGATCCTATAAGATAATGCAGTTTACGAAATATAAAATTAAATTTACGCTAAAAAACAAAGATTTTGTGACAAAAAAAGTTGCACAATCGGCTTAGAAGTGGAGTTCTTCCTCGAATCTATAATTATCTGTCTTTAAATGTGTTAAATATTGCATGTCTCTAATTGAATGTGTGAGATGTTTGTGCTTGTGTCAATAAAGCTGCAAGTTCTTAAAATTGTGCCTCAAATATCTCAACCCAACCACAGCCAGTTATAATCTGGTTGGCCAAAAATGCTCATTACAAATGTAGTTTTATGGGGTCTCACAATGAATTTTAAACATTATTCAACTAATCATTAATCACCCAATCAAACTACTATTCATTAAAGATTGTATTTACGATATAATATGGTTTTGTCTCTTTCTCTCATCTGGATTCAGCTTAAACCTACATTTTATGCCGTTTAGCTTTATTGCTTTCCTATACCTTGACAAACATATATGGTTTCAGTAAAAAAAGGGGCTTGATGGCCGAGTGAATAACCGTCTAGTACCACAGGTCGAGTCCTGGTGGTGGCATGGACATTTGTGAGTGGTTTGGAACTCACTTTAAACTGTAGTTCCGGTCTAATAGGATCGTAGAGCGTTGTTTGTGTAGTGTTACTCGCGTCCATAGCATGTCTTTAAGCTGCGCGTGCCCCTGG
The DNA here is from genome assembly GCA_021605095.1 of Caerostris extrusa. Taxonomy (NCBI): domain Eukaryota; kingdom Metazoa; phylum Arthropoda; class Arachnida; order Araneae; family Araneidae; genus Caerostris; species Caerostris extrusa. The sequence goes on from BPLR01016882.1 coordinate 128,692, forward strand.
GTAGTGCTAAATGAGTAACAGCGGTGATGCCCTTGTTTATGGCATAAAATTGAACTGTCTCTGAATGGCTAGCTGTTAAAAAAAAAAAAATTTCTGTAAAATAAAAATTTAATCAACATGTTCTATGAAAAGAGGGACTTTGTTTTTGAGGATATAATATTTTGATAATTAAATTTGGAAAACGGATTTCAAGTTTATTTTATTTTATTCAATGTGAAGCAAAATAAATATGTAATAAAATATTATTTTCTAAAAGAATGAGAAAATTTGATAAAATTTTCTTCTCGCAACTGGGATTACGTTTTTGTATGTAATTTAACAAAGAAAACATGAAAAAATTTTCATTGGAATATACACGATTTGTAAAAGAAAAAAAAGATAGACTTTAAAGAAAAACATCGAATGGAATAAAAAAAAAAAAAAAAGAAAACTAGTTACAGAAAAACGGATTAGACGCGTTGTAAAATTTTCTTTCCGCATGAAAATTGAATTAATCAAATAGAATAAAAAAGGTAAAAATTATTTTTTACTTATTAAATAAAGAGGTTTTTAAAGGTAATACGTTTTCTCCGATGTTAACGCTGTTCTATAAGAACACCAAACCCATCTGTTCTTTTAGAAGAAACCTAATTGAAGATTTTTAGAAGAAAAACTTCTTTTTGCGAAAGCATTTAAATATTTCTGCTCATACATCGTATGCTTCATCAGACTTTTGTAATGAAATGTTTCACTTCTGTTGCTAATATCGTTTTCGAGAAATTTCTGTTTCTAAAATAACTGTAGCCGTAACCTTGCTAAACCCATTAGTATTCTATTCCATAACTGTAACGGCAAAGCACGTGACCCGCCTTCAAAATCAGTCAGGGGTCTCAGAAGTACTGAGTTCTTTTTTTATTTAATACCTTTTCCTTTGAGGTTGAGGTGTAACAGTGTAGAAGAAAGATATTTTTGCCAGTGTTAATTTATAACATAATGTCAAAATGACGAAAAAATAAATAAATAAATAAAGTTTGGTTTTTTACAGTCATTTAAAAGAGCTATTTAATCTTTCACTGAAAAATTTAAAAACTCTCACCTGTTACAAATTAATTGAGAATGAAAAAAAAGACTTGGCTTAATTCTCGTAAGTTAGAGGAAACTAAAGAAAGTAATATGCTTTCGCAATTATGTAAGTTTGACTTTGCTTTTATGTCTATGAGGATCCTGGTTACATTAAATCGTAAGGTATGTGCTTTTTTTAAATATTGCAACTGTAAGTATTTAGCAAAATAAAAACAAATTGTCTTTTAATAGATAATTTAATTATTTAATGTTTAATTACAAAATCCTTTCAAAAAATGCCGTATGTTTATTTTCGTTTACCAAATGAAAATGCGATTTAATCGTGAAAAATTAAACATTTTAAATTCTAGATGAAAACTGTTATAAATATAAATTCTTTAAATGTTCAGAATAATTTAACCAAAGACTTGATTCTTATATGATGTATATGTTAATTCTTCTTCTTCATTATCTCAATACCCCAATTTGGGCTAATGCCGTCTGCCTACTTGCAGATTTCGAGACAGGACTTGGGCCTGAATGGCCGAGTGGCGCTCTTGCGCTCAGTACCACAAGTTTCGGGTTCGAGTCCCGGCGGTGCCATGGATGTGTGTAGTGGTTCGGAATCCACTTTAAACCGTAGGTCCCGGTCTAATAGGATCGTAGAGCGTTGTGGGGGAATGTTACTCCGCGTCCGTAGCTTATCTTCTAGTTACACGGGCCCCTGGGTAATGCAAAGTGAGTAACGTCTATGCAGCGCTTACCTTAAAGGCATCCAAGACCTCCATGTCTAAAAAGTTTGCCAACTGCATTAGAGAAAATATATATATATATATATACATATATATAATAACTAACTCCTTGGCACTTCAGTCCATGATGGGCCAAGGCCGTCTGCCTACAAGCAGATTTCTAGACATGATATATATAATATATTATCACATATGATATCAATATATATATTATTACATAAAAGTATAATAACTACCTAACTCCATGGCACTACTACTCGTTTTGGGTCAACATCGTCTGCCTACTTTCAGATTTCAAAACATGAGATATATAATATAATATTACATATAACATATATTATTACAAATAAATATAAGTAGCTAACAAACTCCCTGGCACTACAGCCCATGGTGGGCCAAGGCCATCTGCCATTGGCATCTTGAAACATAAGGTGCTTTCTTTTTACGGATTAGGTTTGTTAGCACTACGCTCAACAGGTCATAATAGACAGGTACCTACTGTTTAAAACGGATTCCGAACCTCTATAACAACTATGACGCCGCCGGGACTCGAACCAGAAAACAGTGGTACTGAGCGCCTTAGAGCTAGTTGCTCAACCATTAGACCTTATATGTTACTTCAGTTTTTGAAATACAAGTAATATAAAAAAAAAACTTTTAAGTCAATTCCTACTTTTTTTTCACTCTATTGCAGAAAATCCTTTATAAATCATTTTCAGTCATTTTTTTAAGTGTATTTGGCGCCATCTATTGGTAAATATATGCAATTTAAATCTAAAAAAATTAAAATTAATGAATTACATTTAATTACTGGATTAATATTTGAAAAAACTGTATTAACATCCAGTGTCACCCACTGCAAGTTCAAAAAAAAAAAATGTATTTGAACATGAGTGGATGAATAAAAGAGTATTTTATGAACGATTTTAAATTTGAACAAGATATATATAGGGAAAGTGTGAGTTAACAGAAGGAATTGAAAAAACAGAAATTAATTATTAAAATACATGCAGGGAGTTAAACGTGATTTCTTACAGATCTACAGTGAAGTTTACGGAACTCATGAATACGTAACATTAGAGAGGCTCTCTAACACCAACCTAAATTGAATCAGTGAAACCAGGAAGCCTGTCCACCACTAAAGAAGGTGGATAGCGGCATCCAGGAGGACTTTTAGGGAAATAGCCGGCATTTGCGTATCGTATGGGGAAAACCCCGAAATACTCCCACCAGGTAGTCCTACTCACGTGGCAATCTGCTGAACATCTCAAATGCCATGGATTCTGCTCATTTTTTGAAACAGTGTCTACAACAAAGCCGCCAGCGGATTGAACCTCCACCCTAATACTCACTAGTTGCACGCATTAACACTGAGCCATGTGTCTGGTATATTTTTAATATTTATTAATATAAACATAAAAATATTTGTTTATAATAATACTTATTATAAACGTTCATGTTATTATAATCATTATTGATGATAATGGTCTGATGGCCAAGTGATTAGCAATCTAGTGCTTGGTATCACAGGATTCGGGTTCGAGACCATGCGGTCCTATGGATGTTAGTATTGGTTTGCTATCCGCCTTTAAAACCATATATTCCTGTCTAATATGAATGTTGAGCGTAGGGATGACTACCTAGACCGTAAAAAGAAAACATTCCCTATCTCAAAATCTGCCAGTAGGGAGGCAACCTTGGCCTGCTATGGGGTTGGTTGTACCTATAAAGAAGAAAAAGAGATATTTTATAAAAAAAAATTTCAAAACTATTACAATTTATATACTTAAGTAAAAGGAACATATAAGATTGGTTTGGTTTGCCGTTCTGCGTTTCTTTACAGTGTAGGATGGTTTGGTTTTGCCGTTCTGTGGTCATTTTTTGCACACTTTGGTCTAATTAGACAGTTTTCGAGACAGGAGATATTTTTCTTTTTTTACGGGGTAGAGTTGTCAATCCTACGCTCTACAGTCATATTAAACCAGCGCCCTGATGGCCGAGTTTCTAGCGCTCTGGCACTCGCTAACGCAAATTTCGGGTTCAAATCCTGGCGGTGCCATGGATGTTTGTAGTGATTCGGAATTCACTTTAAGCCTCGGGTTCCGGTGTCATATGACCGTAGAGCGTCACAGAGCCCAATCAAACTTCTCACCCCCATCCTTCCTAAACTGTAAAGGGGCAACTCAACTCTAGGCACACTGGTGTGGTGTGGTGTAGTGTAGTAATAGTAGTCGTATTAAACCGGAAAATATTGTTTAAAGTTTATTCTGAATCTCTACAAACATCCATAGGACCACCGGGACTCGAACTCGTAACCTATGTCACCCAGCGCCAGAATGCTATTCAAAACAATTACTGTATATTTTTAAGTAAAAGTAACATATAAAAAGTAATCCTTGTATATGATAAAAAGCAATCAAAAGAACATATGAAAGTTTTTTTTTTTAATTACTCCATCATCTTAACTTCACATCATTTCATAGATTTATTTTAATTTTCCAAAGTATAATAATAAAAGGTAAATTAATCAATATATGTATTACAAAGAACCAAAAATAAAAAAAGCAGAAATTAATTATTTAAAAGAATGAGGAAGTAAAACGAGAGTTCTTACAGATCTAAAGTAAAGTTTACTGAACTCATGAATAAGTAAAATCAGAGAAGCTCTATAACACCAATCTAAATTGAATCAGTAAAACCAAGTTCTTTTGCAATTCTTATAAAATATTAATACAGATAAAATATCTGAGGTCTTAAATATATGTTGAATTCATGGGCTTCACTGTAATGAAAAATGGGAAAGCGAATTCGCAAAAAATATTTAATGCATAAGCTATATGCAGTTGTAGAAGGATTTATATATTCTAAAGCGACCTCAGAGGCTAATTGTTGGCGGCGTCTAAGACTGTAAATGTCTCAGAAGATTGTTGTATGGGCTTTTTCCACGAGACGGCCATATGATTAAGAATGCTCTCTCCATATCTAAGCCTCGTATCTCTCCATATCTCAGTGAAGCTTCTTAAGAAATATTGCTGCAAATCGATGATTATTTGAAGTTTATTTTTAAATTTCTCTAGGATTTTGGGGGTGATATTCTGTATAATGAAGGTGGTTGTGGGATTTTTTGAAGTGTTTGTGAGATGAATATTTCATATTTTAATTTAGTATTCTGTGTATATATCTAGACTCCTAATATTTTTTAAGTTTCATTTATTGGCAATTTAGTTTTGCAGCTACTTTAATGTGTGAAAGAAAATCAAATTTTTGGGGATCTATCTACATTATGAAATTATTATATTCGATCTATTCTTATTGTATTTATTTCTCTCAGTAATATAATGTGTTTTTATTCTAGTACTGCAATGCATAAATAAACTGGATTTAATTTTATTTGTACGTATACAAACATATAGAACGGAATTTCAAAAGCAACGAATTAAAATTTGAATAAGCTTAGATTGTTAACTTAAATTTTTAAAAAATTATTAAAATCTTACATTAAACACTTAGAATATTATTAAATTTTTAAGTGTAACATCGTATTGGTTCGGTCTGACGATCAAGTGACTTTCGATCGGTGCTAAGGTTTCGGGTTTGAATCCCGCCAGTGCCATGGATATGTGAAGGAGTTCGAATCCACTTTAACCGTAGGACCCGGTGTAATATGACAATTAACACTACTACACCACACCACATCACTTTAAGAGCTGAGTTGCCTCTTTACAGTTTGGGAATTATGTGGGTGAGGAGCCTGGACGCTCTACGGTCATATGAGACCGGTACTTACGGCATAAAGCGGATTTCAAAATACAAAAATCCATGGCACTGACGGGATTCGAATCGAAAGCTGTAGTGTGAACACACCTCTAGCCACTCGGCCATCCGGCCTCCGATCTAATATGGCTGTAGCACATTGGGTGTAGGGCTGACTACTCCCCGTAAAAAGAAACCATCCCCCTGTCTCGAAATCTGAATGCAGGCAGACGGCCTTGGCCCACCATGGGGCTGTTGCGCCACTGATGATGATGATCCCATTGGTTGTTGTTATGACTAATTATTGGTGTCCGGTGGCTCGGGACGGACATCCCGTGAGTAATCTACTCATGGATGGAGAAAAAGGGGGCAGCTTCCTTTGTGGTGGAACATCCGTAGGTAGAAGACCGACTTGACTCCATGTCGCTGAAGAAGAAGGGCAATGGCTTCCGGGAGTACTTTTAGGAGGATCTATCCGTATTTGGTGGGAGAGTTTTCGTGGTTTCTCGCATACGATACTCAAATATGGGGTATTCCTAAACGATCTCGGATACTAATTGTTAGAGGCATCTAAGACACTGCGAATGTCACAGAAGATTGTTTTAAGGTTTATATTTTAATTTAGTATTCTGTGTATCTGTCTAGACTCCTAATATTTTCTCACCTGTTTTTTATTTATTGGAAATTTAGTTTTCTAGCTCCATTAATGTGTGAAAAAAAAAATCAAATTATTGTAGAAGGAGGGGGTCTACATTATTAAATTGTTATATTCAAGCTATTTTTCTCGAATTTATTTCTCTTAATAAGATAATGTGTTTTTATTCTAATACTGATATACATGAATAGGGCCTGAATGGCAGAGTGTCTAGAGCTCTGACGCTTGGTGCCATAGGTTTTGCTTCGGGTGCCGGCTAAGCCATAGATGTTTATAGTGGTTCGGAATCCACTTTAAGCTATAGGTCCCGGTCTCCTATGACTGTAAGAGCGTTACGGAGCCAAAGTCAGACTTCTACCTACGGGTGCTCCATTAGACCAGAAACTGCCCTCCTCCTTCCATGAGAGACACGACAACAACAATACATAAATAAACTCCATTCCATTTCAGTTGTACGCATATAAAATTTTTAAAATAGAATTTCAAAAGCAACGAATTAAAATTCAAATAAACTTAGATTGTTAACTTAAATTTTTTTAAATAATTAAGAATCTTATATTCCACACTTAGATTATTATTTGATTTTCAAGCGTAACATAATATTTTGTTGTTGTTGTAACTCCTTCTTGGTGTTCGGCAGCGCGGGACGGACAACCGATGAGTAGTCTACTCATAGATGGAGGGAGAGAGGGCAGTTTCTGTTGTGGTGGAGAACCTTTAGCTAGAAGTTTGACTTCTCTTGAGAAGTCTGCCTCCATTTGCTAAGAAGGTGGACAGTGGCTTCCGGCATGACTTTTAGGGGGAACTACATCGCATTTGCGTATTTGGTGGGATTAACGAGGCAAGATACTGAGTTTCACAAACGCCCTGGAGTGCCCGCGCTTTTTGAATCGGCATCTACAACAAAGCCACCAGTGGATTGAACATCACTTCTAATGCTCATCAGCGGCGCACTTTTGGCACTGAGCCACGAGTCGGGATATATCTATAGTTGTTTGTTTCAGAAAACCGAATTACACAGGAAAGAGTTAAAACATTTTTCTGATATATTTTTTGTAGTCTCACTACAAATATTGTATCAAAAAATAAATTTTGCTAAATATAAAAATTTTAAAATTGTATTTTGCTAAACATAAAATTTTTTAACATGAAAAACATTAAACATAAAAAACAGAAATTTTTATTAATTTAAAAGAAATAGTTTATCTCATGTTAATCTAAAAGAACAGATGAATTATTCTTCTTTAAAGACCTAAAAAGTTTAAACATTACAATTAATATTTCACGAAATTGCTATTCCTTTGAACTCGAGTGAATAAAATAGTTACTTCTTTTTATTTAAATAGGAATAATTAAAAAATAGAGATCATTATTAATTAAAAAGAAATAGTTTATCTCATGTGCAATATTTATTTATTAATTATAATTTCACTGCCATTTTCTTGTGGAAATTTTTTCTTTTGGTAATTCATACATCACTACGTAAAAAATTAAATTCTACAGACGCATAAAAACTCAATATGAATAAAAAAAGACTAAAGTTTTACGGGGCAATAACTGAGTAACCATTCTACATAAAAGATTATGAGTTGCATGTTCTTTAAAGACTTAAAAAATTCAAATATTACAATTAATGCGTCGTCGCCGCGTATACCTGACTAGCAACTCTAACAAGTAATCGATTCGTCTGTTTCCATAATTAAAACAATAAGTATCAAACTACAAATAATTAATATGTAATAAAATTTTAAATTCTTTTAAATTCGAGGGAATGAAATAGTTACTTTTTTTCTACGTAAATAGATATTATTAAGATAAAAATATTAGTTTTTAATTATTTTAAAAAAATTCTATCAATAATTTTTTTTTCACATTTTTAATATTGAAATCACATCACTGCACAATTCTATTTTATTAATTATATTCTGCCATTTTCTTTTGCAAAAAAAAAAAAAAAAAAAAACATACAGACGCATAAAAAAACTCAATGTGAATAAAAAAATCAAAGTGACATCTAAAGTTTTAAGAAGCAATAACTGAGTAACTATTCTAAAAAAGATTCTGATTCGCACGATTCCGAGTTTGCACGTGCTTTAAAGACTTAAAAATTCAAATATTACTATTAATGTGCCGTTACCGCGTATACCTGACTAGCACCTCTAACAAGTAATCGATTAAAACAATAAGTGATTGAACTACAAAACTCGAAATCGCTACAAAATTACAATTAATATGTAACAAAATTGTAAATTTCTTTAAATTTAGTGAATAAAATAGTTATTTTTTTTACGTAAATAGAAATAATTAAATTAAAAACAATGCATTAATTATTTTTAAAAAAATTATATTCATATATTTTTTTCACCTTTTTAATATTAAAATCACATCGCTGCACATTTCTATTTATTAATTATATTCTGCCATTTTCGTGTATTTTTTGCATTTTTTTTTTCGTACAACACATCACTTTGAAAAAAAATTAAAACCTGCAGATGCATAAAAACTCAATGTGAATAAAAAAAAAATCAAAGTCTGACGACTAAAGTTTTACGGGGCAATAACTGAGTAACCATTCTACATATAAGATTCTGAGTTGCATGTTACTGGACTTAAAAATTAAAGACTTAAAAAAAGACTAAAAAGACTTTTTTTTAAAAAAATAAGACTTTCAACAATTAAAACAAAAAGCGATCGAACTACAAAACGCAAACACCCTACCAAATTACAATTAGTATGTAACAAAATTATTATTCCTTTAAATTTCGTGAATAAACTAATTATTCATTATTAGTTAGCGTTATTATTAATTATTTTTTAGGTAAATAGAAATAATTAAATTAAAAATATTGGTATTAATTTCAACAAATTTATATGAATAATTTTTTTTTTTTTTTTTTACATTCTTAATACAAAATCACATCACTGCTCAATTTATATTTATTAATTATAATTCTGCCATTTTCTTTCGCATTTTTTTTTTTTTTTCTTAATTCATACAAACACATCACTTTGTAAAAAAACATACAGACGCATAAAAACTCAATGTGAATAAAAAAAAAATCAGAGTCTGACGACTAAAGTTTTACGGGGCAATAACTGAGTAACCATTCTACATAAAAAAGGATTCTGAGTCGCACGCTCCAGTGACGTATCATCTCCCAACGGCATTTTAAAATCGAGTTTTAACTTTATATTTCTCTTCTTTTTTCCCCCACTTACAGAGAGCACTGCCGGAGATTTCACGTACGTGCATTCGAGCCCACGGGCACATCGCTACAACAACGGCACGCTGGTTCTTTCTGATGTGGAAGAAAATGATTCCGGTTCGTACTTGTGCCAGGCCAGTAATGGAATCGGAGCCGGATTGAGCAAAATCATCACCTTGAAAGTTTTAGGTAACTTTGCAGTTTTTAGTAGTGAGTTTTTTTTCTTACTATGAAAATGAAAGAAGCTAATGTTAACTATTAAAGGAAAAACAAGTAATATAAAAAATTTTGATAATAAAAATGAGTGAAATAAAAATTCTAATTTTAAAATGAGATATAAAAAAAAAATAATAAAAGTTATTTCGTTAGAAGAATTTATTTTATTTATCTGAATAAAAAACTCGTTGAAAATTAGTTAAGGTCTATTAAACGAGAGCTAAAATAACTCACTAAAACAATTAATAAAATAACTTGCTACATTTAAGTCCAAAAGCAAGTAATATAAAAAAAAAAAATTTTAAGTCAATTCCAATTTTTTTTCACTTATTGCAGAAAAGTTCTTTATAAATAAAGTTGAAATTTTCCTCTTACATATGGTGCCCTCTATTAGTAGATACATGCAACTTAAATCTAAAAAAATTTAATTTCTGAATTACTGTTTGAAAAAACTGCCTTAACATCCAGTGTCATCCACTACAAGTTCAAAAAAATGTATTTGAACTCGAGTGGATGAATAAAAAGTATTTTATGAACGATTGAAAATTTGAACAAGACATATATAGGGAGAGTGTGAACTAATAGTATTTGGCGCCATCTATTGGTAGATACATGCAACTTAAATCTAAAAAAAAAACTAAAAATTAAAATGTATTAACATCAGTGTCATCCACTACAAGTTCAAAAAATGCATTTGAAGTTGAGTGGATGAATAAAAAGTATTTTATGAACGATTGAAAATTTGAACAAGATATATATAGGGAGAGTGTGAACTAATAGAAGGAATTGAAAAAAATGTTGTAGAGTTTGTTTCATACCGTTACAGTGATGCTAACAATAATTTTCTTTTTTTTTTTTATCCCTTACATTGTTATCGTTTGTTTCTTACTTTTCGCTTCTTACTTTTTGGACACAGTAGTATATTACCATTTTAAACTATATATTCCATTATGTTTCAGCCATTTTGAGTCCACTCAGTGGTCAGTTTCGGCTGTGGACAGTCTGAAAGTAATCAAAAGTCCGTGCTGTAATCTCTTTTTCCAGTTGGACGCAGCCGAATCACCGGTGATTGATGATATAACCCCAAAAATGAAATATTATTCCTTCAGATATTTTTTTCCAGATAATGATTCCACAAAAAAAAGGGAATAGGCATGATGATATATATCTGAAAAAGATTTCTGAATTTTTGGAGTTTGAATACATTTCGGAAAAAATACTGAACTTTATATACATATATATATAAACTTCAGTATTATTTAACGTGCTCTAAATAATCAATATAAATTTTCAGCAGAACAAAAATCAGATTTGATAAATGTATGTTATTTTCGTTGGGATATACCATATCTAGTTTAAATATTATGTGACTATAATCTTCTCAACTACTTCACTTAAATGGTTACATCTTAATGCGGAAAGCGTTGTGTGGCTACACATTAATGTGGAAAGCGTTCTGTGGTTACACCTTAATGAGGAAAGTATTGTGGTTGCCCCTTAATATGGAAAACATTGTGTGGTTGCATCTTAATGTAGAAAGCATGGTATGGTTTCACCTTAATGTGGAAAGCATTGTGTGGTTTCACCATAATGTGGAAAGTATTGTGTGGTTTCACCATAATGAGGAAATCATTGTGTGGTTACACATTAATGTGGAAAGCATTGTGTGATTACACCTTAATGTGAAAAGCATTGTGTGGTTACACCTTAATGTGGAAAGCATTGTGTTGTTATACCTTTATGTGGAAAGCATTGTGTGGTTACACCTTAATGTGGAAAGGATCGTTTGGTTGCATCTTAATGTGGAAAGCATTGTATGGTTACACTTCAGTGTGGAAATCAGTGTGTGCATGCACCTGAATATTGAAAGCATTCTGTGGCTGCATCTTAATGTGGAAAGCATTGTGTGGTTACACATTAATGTGGAAAGCATTGTGTGGTCGAGATTCTCCTTTCGGACAGGCAGAATTTTATGATGTTTATAATTTAGAGCACAAATATCAACCATTGGAAACTATATGTTATAAAAAAATGACTAAAAATTTTAATTTATCCGATATTCATAAGAGCAATAGAAAAAAATAGAGAAGCCATATATATCTCGTCCAAAAGTATAATGTGTTAACAAAAGAACAAATTGAAAAATTGTAATACATTTATATGATGAATCTTGCAAAACCTTATCAGAAAGAAAATGTTGCTGTTTACTAATAATATGCAAATTTTTGCAGTTCCTCCCACGCTTCAAAGATCCGTATCAGAGCAAAACTGTCACCGAAGGGATGGGCGTCAGCGTCACGTGCAGTGCAGTGGGGACCCCCTATCATCATAAAGTGGATGAAGAACAAGGCCATCTTGGATGCAAAAAAAGAATCCAAGGTTTGTATGGATATTCTATAAGAAAATCGGTACAATTAAACATTTGGCTCACATGAAATGCTTAAGTTATGTCTGGCTTGTTTAGCATCGTCATGGGTAGACATGAAGTTGTCGTAGTATGAGATCGAGACTGTGCCAAACATTTAACGCTAACATATAAGAATGAGATATAAGAAACATAGGCGAAGATGAGGTATTTTTAACTTTAATATACAAAATAATGGAAATACTCTAGAGTGATAAGGAATCATTTACTAATAAGGCATAAGGCCACCTTTGGCATGTAATACAGCTTGGATTCGGCTAGGGATCGAATCATACAAGTGCTGAATAGCGTTCAGAGGAATATTTAACCATTCTTCTGTTATCGCCTGCTAGCGACTAGTTGTGTCAGGTGGTTTTGTGTTGTAGGCGTCTGGTGGATAAACACTACTCTCTTTCTATTTATAGCAATTTATTTACAATATTAGCAATACTTTACGCACAATAATACACATGGCACCATGTACATTCTTCTGCAATATCCATTCTACTTTATACTTCAAAATCGTAAACACATCACATACGGTCCCTGACCGTGTATCTCGCTCAGACGCTCCTAGCGGTCTCCCTCATTTCAAAATCTAACTGCTTGGACTTAACAGTTCAACCAGTTTACATAGTACTGGTGACAGTGGCGACCTCTCGAGTCCATCTAATTATAGTTAAACCTTACACTTCATGGATATGTTGTGAAAGTTCCGGGATAGATTTTTGTGAAGGATACCGATTCCGGATGGATAGCTCTAAATTATACCATAACGGTTCGATGATATTAAGATCGAGGGACTGTACAGCTCACAGGTCAATCAGAGTTGGCTGTATTAGGTTAGTAACTGAAAATTTCAAGTTAATGTTTCAAAATTAGATGGATGGTACTCAAAAAAGATAAAAATACTAAAAATAAATAAAAGTAAAATACAAAATAAAAATTTAAAAATTAAAAATAAAAAAATTTAAGTTTAAATTCGATACAATTAGGCACCAGTTGTCTTTGCCATGAGACTATTGAAAAAGTAAACAAACAGTGAAAGGGTTATGCTGAACGGTGAGAGCCGTAGTGATGATCTGAAAAGCATAGTAGATGTTTCACTTCATCCTCATGCTCATCAAACCATGATTGGACAGGTGCCGTTGTATGAGTACGAGCATTATCATCCTGGAAAATTCCATCTCCTGCAGGAAACAAAGTTTTCCTTATAGTATGAATTTGGTCAGCTAAAGGCTCGTTCCCACCGAGGTGTGACATTCACGCGGCTGGCAAGAAAATTTTTCGACCCCTTCACAGCGAAACGTCAGAAATAGCATTACGCCTGGTGAAGTTCCACTTCGAGTTGAAAGATGAACTTCAAACCGGTTTCAGGCTAACGTGGTGAGGCTATTGATTGGCCAGCGCTTCACGCTTAAAACCCTCACGCCTCTGTGGGAACGAGCCTTAAAATTTCTCTATACTTCTCACCAGCGATCCTTCCTTTCAGAGTTAAGATTAGGCCAATAGAAAATCACGATATGTCTGTTAGACATTACGTCGGTCTCATTCACTCAGGTTCTCCTTCCGTTCACAATTTTTTGCTTCGCAGAGCTTGTCTTGCCTCTCTGTGTGTACTGTCAATACTTTAAACACAGTGTCTCTAGAAACGCCTAAAAGCTAGGATGTTGCGGCCAAAGTTGGTCTCCAATTTGGCCTCTTTGAAAGTCTGTGAGGTCTGACACTTTACGCTTTTGACAAATATTCAAAACGTATATAACTTCACTAAGGCTACCTCTTGCTACCATGATATATACATTTTGTATTAGAAAAATCTGACAGTTAGATTTCATTTTAATGCTTACGAAGCCCTTAATTAAATGTCACTTTTATTCACAGGTGTTTCCATTATTTTGATAACCACCTGAATATATATGCACAGTCCAGTCACATTAATGTGACCATCTGTCAAAAGCCAGAATAACCGCCTTTGGCAGATCGGACGAAACAACAACAATTAGTGGAGAGCAACGATTGAAATGCTTTCCGATGCCCTAGGACATCCTTTATATACATTCCGCTGCAATGTGCTGCCACCTGCCTTTTGTGATTGATTATTTCACGTTGAAGTCGAAAGTAGGTGATGGTCACATTAATGTGACTGGGCTGTGTATATTAGAGTAACAGAAACGTATAAATAATTTTACCAATTTTAATGAATTTGCCAAAAATTATTCCGGTGTAAGTCATCCATATCAGAATCAAGTAAGAGAAAACATTTTAAAATATTCCCAATCATATTAATACGTAATGGTGACAAAGAGATAAAATTCATCAACTACTAACTGACAATGTATAATTATTTCGCACAGGTATTCTATTAAAGAAACGGCCGCCAAACTTCAGACGCAGTCTGAGCTGCAGATTGCGAGTTCGTCCCGCAACGACACTGGCATCTACACTTGTTCTGCAACGAGTGAAATAGGAGCTGACGAAGCTGTTATAAAACTCATTGTGCAAGGTATGGGAAAATACATTTCTATAACTTATATGTGACACATATGCTTAATGTTCAGCTTTATTCACATTAGAAGTATGTAAATGGTTTTCAATTTAAAACACTTTATATTTATAATCAATAGCCTATGAACCTAAGAAGTTGTTTCATATGTAAATGAGACTTCTATTTCAATGAGTCAACTTCGATCATCAAAGATTGAAGTTGACCACTTACGAATGGGAAAACTTTTTTTTAGACTTCACCCAAAATGTGGATCAAAATTGGAAATTTTATCCATACGAGGATCCAGCTTTCTTCACCATCTAGAAGATCACATTATCAAGAAATTTATTGCATCCATACTCGACATAGCGGGCTGATGGCCAATTAGTTAGCGCTCTGGCCTTTGATATCACAGGCTTCAGGTTCGAATCCTGGCCGGGTCATGAATGTTTGTTAGTGGTTCGGAATCCACGTTAAACTGTTGATCTCGGTCTAATTATCCCAAAGTGTGCACAAAATGACCGTAGAGCGACAAAGAAAAAAATACATTATATATTTGGGGCTTGATAATCGTGTGACTAGCACTCTGGAGCTCGGTGCCACAGGTTTCGGGTTCGAGTCCCGGTGGTGCCATGGATGTTTGTAGTGTTTCGGTATCCACTTAGGCCCCGATCTAATATGACCGTAGAGCGTTGGGAGTAGGGCTATCAACCCTACCGTGTAAAAAGATAACATATCGTGTCTGGAAATCTGCCAGTAGGCAGACGGCCTTGGCCCACCATGGGGCTGTTGAGCTACTGATGATGATGCTCGAGATAGACAAAAGAATTTTAAGTTCTATTTCGACTCTCAAGTTTCGAACAGAAATCCAGTGCACTATCCAACAGACTACTCAGAATACTGTTCTTCAAACTCAAAAAAAAAAAAATATTTGTTCTAATTAATGAATTTATTTGATATACAATTATTCACAATTTTCGACTCTCACTTACAATTATTTTTTGTTCAACTTATTCAAATATTATTCGTAAATAATTAAAAACTTCGTATATTCGGTATAATAACGTTTCTAAAATAGCTTGTGTAAGCAGTGAATTTATTTTTTTAATTAATTTTAGCCTACACATAAAAGTCATCACATTTTTTTTTTTTTTTTAATATAAATTCCAAAATTTTTCCCCTTTGAGAATTAATAATATAACATGAGTTAAAAATTGCGATTTCAATATGTATTTTAATTAAAAACATTTTGTGATTTAATTAAAATAGTTTAACATTTAAATTTATAAAGTATGAGTCGACTTTCATGTTAGGAAAAAAATCTCGAATTTCTAGAAGGATTTTAAAAACACATTTATTTGTCTGGCATGAAAATTTATTCATATAACTAGACGATATGGTTTTCAATATTTTATTTATTAATTTAAACAACCATGTTGAGAAATTTAAAAGAAAAATTCCTTTGAACAATATACTTAGTAATTAGTTAGTTTTACATAGTATATGCTTGCGAATGCTTTTATTTGTAAGAAGTCTTTCACAATTTAGACGGTGCAACTTGATATCAGTACTTCAATCAAATGTGTATTCTAAGTTTCAAATCACATTTTTATTTATACATTTAAATTAATAGACTGACATTTAAAAAACTGTATAAAAATGCGGTATTGCTTAACTTTGATATTTATATAGTTAAAGTTTATGGTGATTGTTAAATTATCATGTTAACAAAGGTAATAAAAGGTGAAGAATTCACACTAAAAAAACATATATATTGTACGTCTACGCCTATACTAGACTTATAACAGCTTCAAGAAGAGGGCCACTCCCAGGTTCATGGGAACACTTTATATTTTATTTACGAGCATTATATATACAGAACTCCATGTACAAAAATTAAAATTAGGGATATAAATTAGATACACAAGTGCAGTCCACTCCAAGTTCGGAAATTTTCAGAGTTCTCGCGTCCACGACAAATACGACAGTCTGCAGCAGACCTTGCGTATGATGATACGTATACGACGTATTGTCATACATAAGATCTATACCGTTGTATCATCATACATAATATCTAGACCAGGGATGGGCAAACTTTTTCGGTCGCGGGCCAAAAATCGAAAAAAAGTTTGCTGGGCCAAGATAAATTTTTGGAAAATTTTAAAAACAATATACAGTAGTATTACAATTTAATTATGTTAATGAGATGAATGAAATCGCGATTTCATTTTTAAAAGTTCCTCATAGTGAGGTTCGAAGTGAGATGTACTGATTCTAAAGAACGAGACTAAATGCGCATCTGTCAATCTACTTCTGAAATAATTCTTTCTAAGGCTCACAATTGAAAACACTTGTTCACATATATAAGATGAATCAAACATAGCACTGATTTTCTAGGCGTGAGATATTAAATTTGGAAAACTTACTTTCGATAATGATTGGTAAAACTCGTTATCGAAAGTTTCCTCTTTAACACTTTACTGATTGAAAGCTGTCTGTGCTTGCTATTTCTGTCGATTTTTTGTTTTGTAGAACAGAAATAAAAGAAAATAAAAAGATCATCAGTCCTTTGAAAGAAAGAAAAAAAAAAATGTTTCATTAAAGTAGAAAAGGAGATGGATAAATAATATATAAATATATATTTCTTTTAATTTGTGTCGAACCGACAAATTAAAATTCTATCCGCGGGCCGGATAGAACCACCCGGCGGGCCGTAGTTTGCCCATCACTGATCTAGACCATTGTATACGTAAGGTCTTCAGTAGACCTTACGTATACGACGTAGCAGCAGTAGCTACGTATACTGTAGCAGACCTTAAATATCACAAGTGGTGATTCACGAAACCACAAGGGTCTCACTTTGAAAACAGGCGGATAACTCCTGCCTATTCAGTCACTTCAGAGAAAAAAAGAAAAGCAGCACTTCTTGTCAACACGTCCCAGAAAGCTCACTCGCTGTCTTCTTCACTAAAAACCTCCCTTTAAGCCAATCCATCAGACAGCAGCTTCCCTCACTTCTCATTGGGATAGACGATTAGGCAGATTTCTCAGCTCGTGATCTATCACTAATCACGATGGAATAACTCATGATATAGTTCATATTCAATCTGTAATTGTTTCGATCTGTAACGTCGCACAGATATTCTGTAATTTCCTCATTATACATGATACTGATTACCTGCTATCAGATTTGAATGGCAGGTTGTTCTCATTAGTACTATTAGTGCCTATTTCAATGTAATTCAGACGAAAAAAATTTTGTGTTTATCACTTTTGCACACATAATCTTTTTAGGATTCCCGATTCTCCTTCGAATGTCACAGTGATGAACGTGACCAGCAGATCTTTTTCACTCTTCACTGGGATGTTCTGGATAATGGTAACAGTCACATCACAGGAAGCATAGTCCAGTATCAGACTCACTCAGGTAAGACACACTAAACAGGTTTAAAAAAAAAAAATATAATAAAAATATAATTAATTGTTTTTTTTAATTAATTAAATAAATTTTTAACTTATTAATAAATTAATTTTTAAAAAATATATAAATATATTTTTAATTTATCAACATACGAAAAATCACTGTTAACGAAGCAAAAATAACATCAGAAAATGATACCTGAAAATGTGATTTTTGTATCAGATCGTTGCCACTAACTTGTGGCGCCATCTAGTTGGACAATACTCAAGAAATAACTGAACTTAGAATTTGAGGATTATTATGTTTATTCAACGCCTTCTATGATTTTGTCTTGTGTAAAAATTTAAATAACTTCATGAGTATAAGAATTTTTCAACCATACAAATTTGAAGCTACGAGCTTCAAATTTAGTTAAAATTGCTTTTTTCTTCAGACTTTTGTAATCCTTATGCTGTTAACTGTACTATAGGAATTCAATACTTTGAAGAGCATTTTGATTAAGTGTTTTACAATACTGCTTCACCTTTATTTGTTTATTTATTTTTGTTATTATTATTTTTTTCAGAAAAAAAAAAAAATTAATAATCCAATTTCTTAACCATTCATTAAAAGTTGATGATTCTAAATAATTGTAGATGAGAAAATTAGAGGTAATATGCATGAATAAATGGTGATAACTCCAGATCATCTCATATAACAGTTAAATGAAAGTTAAAATTAGATCCATGATCTAATAATCTTAGATTCAAATATGAAGTTACAATTGTAACTTGTGGCGCCATCTAGTAGAACAATACTCAATAAATAAGTGAACTCAGAATTGAGAATTATTATGTAAATTCAACGACTTCTATGATTTTGTCTTGTTATAAAAATTTAAATAACTTCATGAGGAGAGAATTTAAATTTATATTTTTTATTAATAAGAATTTTTCAACCATAATCTATAACACATTTAATGACTAATTATATACGTAATTGTATTGCATCTAAACCTACTTAATATAAAAAAACTTACAGAATTAAAATAAGAACAACTTACAGAATATTATGACACGTTAATTAGTTTTTAGTAACAATGGATAGGTAACAATTTTATTATTTTATTGCTTGGATGTTTTAATTTTTAAATTAAAAATAATAGTAATTATTATAGAATGCAGTATCTTTGTAATTAAAAATGTTTATTTATAAGTACACATAATTACTTCAGTATAAATGTATTTTTAGTTTAATGAAATGTTTTTTGTCATGTTGCTAAATAAACAATAATTGGATGTTCAATGGGTTTCAACTCAATTAGCAATAAAAGGGAAAATTAAAAGTACAAAAAAAGTTTACAATTCTGAAAAAGTTATTAAATAATATGTAGAAATATTCCGAAAGAAAAAAGAATTCTTATATAAATAATTTAATTAACTTATAATTAAAGTTGTTGTTTTTTGGAAAAAAATTAAGTTCTATTTTGATACCAAATGGCTGTAAAATATATTTTTTTTTTTTAAAAAAAATCTTATATTCTCTTTGATTCAATTTTATATATTTTAATATAATTATTATTACGCATCAAAAATTTTTAAAA
The DNA here is from genome assembly GCA_021605095.1 of Caerostris extrusa. Lineage (NCBI taxonomy): Eukaryota > Metazoa > Arthropoda > Arachnida > Araneae > Araneidae > Caerostris > Caerostris extrusa. The sequence goes on from BPLR01016882.1 coordinate 148,207, forward strand.
AAAATTCATATCCATTTAATCACTAGTTGATTTTCGAATGGTAAGTTTGTAATTAATTTAACCTTAATGATTTTTTGGAAAATATTTTACGAACTGTCCGAATTTATTCTGATGAAATGTGATTGATATAATTTTTGGCTGAAAATATTTATCATAATTGCTATTCTTGTCAAATATTATTAAATGCATTTTTAATCTAAATGTTCAAATTTTTATAACAGTTAAATTAATGAAAAATCCTGAATGTAACTCAGTAATTAATCTTTTAATCGAATTCATGAGATTCTACTGTAGAACCTCTGTAAGTCGAACTTCAAGGGAGACGCCAAATAATTCGAGTTATAGAGTTTTCGACTTATGGAGGATTTCGACTTAACGCGGATTTTGTAAAGAAATATTCGACTTGTAGAGGTTTAGATTCTTTCTGACCTATTTTGAGTATTATAAGAATAAGAATTATAATAAGAATATTTTAGAACTGGTTATTCTATTTACTGTATATCCATACATTGTTTTCTAAGAAACAATGACGTGCATTGTCGGCACAGCCTTAAAGTAGGTAACTTATTTTTCTTCGAGCTATAAGAGGTAATTAGTTTCAAATGATGAAGCTGTAAAAGTTGTGAAATCAAACATTGCTAATGTTCGAGATACAAAGGTCCAATTTTTTTTTTTTTTTTTTCGATTTACGGAGGGAAAATATATACCAAAATGGTTTGTGGGGATTGACTAATTATTTCGACTTATAGCGGGTTGAAATTTTGAGTCATGGAGGTTTTGGGGTTTTAAAGGAAGGGAACAAAAAATTTTTTCGAGTTGTGGACGTTTTCGACTTATCGAGGTTCGACTAAAAGAGGTTCTACTGTAACAGGTTCTACTGCTCGTAGGCTGACACATAGATGGCGCTACTAGTATTAAATCCATATGATTTTTAGTAAGCCCATACCTTCAAAAGACACGTGTATAAATTTGACAGCTGTTGCACTATTAGTATGTGACTCCGGTGTGAAATGATGGGGCCATGTTTCATCCTTTGTCACATATCGACGCAAAAATTCGGTTTTATTACGATTGTACAGCTCCAAACACTGCTTAGAATCATCCATTCGTTGTTGTTTTTGGTCGGTGCGCTCGCGCGGCGCCCACTTTGAACAGAGCTTTCGCATATCCAAATATTCATTCACGATATGTCCAACACGTTCCTTTGATATCTTTAGGTCTCAGCTATCTCAATCAACTTCACTTTACGATTATCAGAAATTATTTTGTGGACTTTTTAGATGTTTTCATCGGTAAAAGCCTCTTTGGGGCGTCCACGTGCATCGTCCTCGGCGCTCATTTCGCCTCGTTTAAATTTAGCAAACCACTTCTCTACGGTTGATTTTCCTGGTACAAAGTCCGAATAATGTTTATCAAGCCAAGCCTTGGCTTCAATAGCCGAATTTTTTTCGCCAAAAAGCAATGTTTTAATTAACACACGAAATTCCTTTTTATCCATTGTTTTCAACCTAACAAAAATTGCTTCACTAAAAATGCTATAACTCATATGCAAACAGTGCAACAGCTGTCAATTTTATACACGTGTCTTTTGAAGGTATGGGCTAACTACAAATTATATGGATTTAATATTAGCGCCATCTATGTGTTAGCCTACAAACTTTTCAGCCCACCGGCTATATCTTTCGAATTGGTTAAATGTATATTTTTCCTTCAACTTATTAGATACCGAATGGAACGGACAGACTTCTCAACTCATTGTTTCCAGTGCCGAAACTACAGCCACGCTGCGAGGATTGACTCCCGTCACCACGTATTTCGTGAGGATCATAGCAGAGAACTCTCTCGGAAAGAGCAGACCCAGCGAAGTGCTCGATGTGACCACTGAAGAAGAAGGTAATCACAGAATGATTTTAATCACGTCTAGATTAGAGAACAAGTAATATAAAAAAAAAAATTGTGAAGTCAATTCCTACTTTTTTTTTCACTACATTGCAGAAAGTCCTTTTATAAATAATCTTCATTCATTTTTTAAGTTCATCTGACGCCATCTATTGGTAGATATATGCGAGTTAAATCTAAAAAAAAACTAAAATTAATTTTTTAAATTTAATTACTGAATTAATATTTGAAAAAAACTGTATAAACATCAAGTGTCCTCCACTACAAGTTCAAAAAAATGTATTTGAGCTTGAGGGGATGAATAAAAAGTGTTTCTGTTAACGTTGGAAAATTTGAACAAGATATATAGCGAGAGTGTGAGCTAATAGAAGGAATTGAATAAACAAATCTTTTTATGTAGAATCAAATCAATTTTATTAGACAGCTTTGAAATTTTTTTTTTATCATAATCATTCCAGAGGTTATATTTTTTTTACAGTTCCTTTTCTTTTTATTTGGCCTATTTTGCAGAATAACTGTATTTTTAATGTCTTCGAATGCCAGCTGCTTTGACTAACTTATTCACTATTATTAGGTTGGTGCATAATTATGAGGCGTCTTTTGATGTGCTATATTTTAATAAAAATGTACAATATTTTATAAATTTATGAATGAAAATATCCTTCTACTTTTAGGTTATAAAAATGCGTGCCGATAATAATTCTTATATTATTTTGTGCGTGTCGATAATCATTCTCTCATACTCATTTTTGGATTGGGCTCTACAAATCTGTTGTAAGATGATATCCCAATGGATTATTCCGCTTCTGTCCCATCAAACACATCACATTGCCTTTTTACAGTTCACTTGGTGAATCTTCTGGCGACTCACCCAGGAGGCCCGGGTTCAATTCCCGGTGTCTGAAAATTACTTTTCGAGTACTAAAATAAAAATGTATTTTTTGCCTAACTTCGGTTGGGTTTTTTCCAATATTGTAAACCAACTGACTGATGGCGCCATCTGTTGGCGAGTCAGTCAACTATAATTTGAAAAAATTTATTTTGTATTACTCATCCGTTAATTTTAATGTACTCTGCTAATTTTGCTAATTTTAATCTTTTTTCTTTTGTTTTATTTCATTTTTCTTAAAATTTTAATTTTAACTTTAACATTTTTATTTTTTGGGGGCATCGACAACGGACTCCTAATTAGCTTATTATCGATAGCTTAGCTTTTTCGATCTCTTGCTTTAATTGTTCTCAAGCAAGAGATGTTTTACCTAAATTTTAATTGTTCAATTTTATTTATTACTACTCTATAATTTAAGCAACTACATTTAATGTAAATATTTTAACTTATTTAAGATATGGAGGTTTCGTGGTTCTTAAAACCACCTTGGAACTCCGTAACCGCTACGGCCGTTGCCCCCTCCTAGCGAAACTCAAACCTTCTTTCTTTTGAATTTTTTGAAGATAAACCATGATTCATCCCCAATGACAAGATCCTTCAGAAACAGATCCCGCTGGTTTCGTTGAAGCAAATCAGTGAAAATTCGGACACGTTGGACTTTATTGTTGCCGCTGAGGTCGTGGGGGACCCATTCAGCCAATATCTATATATTTCCAAGCTTTTTGAAACAATGAACGATGGGTGAATGGTCCACAATGAAGTTGTCGCCCAATATTCGAGTTGTCAAGCTTTCGTCTCCTTCCACGGCTGCCAAAAGTGCCTGGTCGTCGAAATCCGATGGTCGACCTGTTCCTGGCTTATCTTCCAAGCTAATGTCGCCAGATTTTAAACTGACAAACCATTCCCTGCATCGACTTTCGCTGATTGTGCCCTCACCGAAAAGTTCGTTGATATCACTAAATCACTGGCCTGCTTTCCATCTTTTCTCAAAGTAGTACAGCATAATATGACGAATACGAGTATGATTATCGACAAGCATTTTTAAAACCTAAAAGTAGAAAGATATTTATAAAATATTGTACATTTTTATTAAAATATAGCACGTCAAAGAAACGCCTGATAATTATGCACCAGTCTAATAGAATGGCAGACATAACAAATTCAATGTTACCCAAAGTGCACTATGGAGAATATGCTACACTGAATCCACACTTTGTCCCACAATTTTGGACAAGCTAATTCCCAAGGGTGGCATTTGTTCTCTTGTTCTCCTTCTATCCATTAAATATCAAGACATTGAAAAATATTTCGTAAATCTATCAAAAGTATCGTTATTGTTTCCTAATATTGAAAATTTTTACTACAGAGACAAATGTGTAACAAATTCAGTATTATCCTGAGTAGAACACACATATATGCAGCATTACAATGCATCCACTTTTGGAACCAATCTCCTTTCTGCTTCGAGCTCTATGAATAGGGCATTCGTGTTCTTCACCACAATATACACGGAAACTTTCGATTTTGAGGGGCCTGAATGGCCGAGTGGCTAGCTCTCTGGCCCTCGGTATCACTGGTTCGAGTCCCGGCGGTGCCATGGATGTTTGTAGTGATTCGGAATCCACTTTAAATCGTAGGTCCCAGTCTGACAGGATCGTAAAGCGTTGCGGGTGTATTGTTACTCCACGTCCGTAGCTTATCTTCAAACTACACGTACCTCCTCGGTAGTGCTAAGTGAGTAGCGGTGGTGCGGCGATTGTTTTAAGGCATCCAAGACAACTGTCTAAGTATTAGCCAGCTGCATTAGAACAAAAAAAAAAAAAACTTTTGTTTTGAGGGCCTGAATTGGCGAGTGGTTAGCGCCCTGGCACTCGGTATCACAGGTTTTGGGTCCCGGCGGTGCCATGGATGTTTGTAGTGGTTCGGAATCCACTTTAAGCCGTAGGACCAGGTCTAACAAGATCGTAGAGCGTTGGCCGTAGAGCTGACAACCCTACCCCGTAAAAAGAAAAAAACATCTCTCGTCTCGAAATCTACTAGTAAGTAGACGGTCTTGGCCCCCAACGGGGCTGTTGCGCCGATCAGGATGACATTAAAGTTAATGATTCTTTTATATACAGTGTATGTTAGTTTATATAATTCATTGGCGCAACAGCTCTACGGTGGGTCAAGGCCGTCAATGTACTGGAAGATTTCGAGTTTTTCTTTTTACTGGGTAGGGTTGTCAGCCCTACACCCAACAGTCACATTTGATTGGGACCTATGGTTTAAACTGGATTCCGAACCGCTACAAACATCCATGGCACCACCGGGACTCGAACTGAAGCCTGTGGCACACAGAATCAAGTCAAGACCATCTGTCTACTGGCAGATTCTGAAACATGAGATGTTTTCTTTTTACGGGGTATAGTTGTCAGCCCTACGCTCTACAGTCATATGAGACCGGTACCTACAGTTTAACGTGGATTCCGAGCCACTAACAAACATCCTTGCCTGTGTCAAAAGGTCAGAGCTCTAGCCAATTGGCCATCAGGGAATAATTAATAAGCGTGCTAATACTTCTAGTTGATTTATTTCGAGGGCCTTCGAATTCTAACTTATGTATAACACGGACAGCTCATCGAAAGTGGTGAGACGAGAATGTTGTCTCCGTTCAAGACTTTTAAGGGTAACCGTCCTACATTTTCGTACCGTATGGGCAACCCCTTCCCCCTCCAAAAAAAATATCTCAGATGTTTATTGAAATGAGACTTTGATTCATGCTGTCTAAATCGCTAATGATTTTCTTAGTTACTATTGAAAGCAGTGACATTTTCAAACACGACCTTCTTCTTCAATGGCACAATAGCCAGATGGTGTGCCAAGATTTTTGCATACTGGCAGATTGCGAGACAGGACATGTTTTTCTTTTTATGGGATAGTGCTTTTATCCCTGCGCCCTACAGTCATATTTGACTGGGACCTATGGTTTAAATTGATTCCGAACCACTACAAGCATCCATGGCACCACCGGGACTCGATCAAACCTATGGCACCCAGCGCCAATCACTTGGCCATTAGGCCCCAGTTTATATAATAAATTAAATTTTAAAGTAAATTTTTGGTATCACTTTTTATTCGAATTTTCGAACTGCATATATTCCGACCACGATTGTGTGGAAAGGTAAACTTCCGGTTTAAAAGCGGAAATGATGAAGCAAGTTTGAAAGAAAAAGTTTTAGTAGTTATTGTGAAATATAATTTTTCTTCTGATATTATATAATTTTAAATTTTAATTATTAAAAATTAAAATTACTTTTATTGAAACTGAAACCCTTCCGATAATACCTTTCTCACCCTATTACACCACCGAGTTAGAATCCATCTGCCTTGGTAGCTTTCGAGCAGTCGGTACTAGGTATTCGAGTTATACAGGGCAAGTTAATCAATAATTTTGGCAAATATATTATCTCGGTCTCTTTTTTACATAGAAAAATCTTTAAAATTCCAAGTTTTATTCGATTGTTTAGCTATTATTTCTAATTTACTATAGTTAATAATTGTTTAATTATGAATACAACAATTCAAAATTTAAGTTATATTCATGTTAGCGCTCTGACACTCGGTGCCACAGGTTTCGGGTTCGAATCCCGGCGGTGCCAGGGAAGTTTGTAGTGACTCGGAATCCATTTTAATCGTATCCCGGTCTAACATGATCATTGTGCGTTGCGGGGGTATTGTTATTCCGCGCCCGTAGCTTATCTTCAAGCTATACGCACCTCCTGGGTAGTGCTGAGTAACGTCAGTGCAGCGCTTGCCTTAAGGCATCAAAGACAGATGTCTAACTGTTTGCCAGCTGCATTAGAACAAAACAAAAGTTATATTCATGTATACAGAAAACAATTATCTCCCTTCTATCTTAAAATAAAGTTTATTTAAGTTTGAAAAAATGGATGAAAAATGTTAAATATTAAAAACAAAGTCAAGTAACAAAAATCAACAATCAAATAAAACAAGTAATATAAAAAAAAAAAATTTTTGAAGTCAATTCCAACTATTTTTTTCACTTTATTGCAGAAAAGTCCTTTAGAAATAATTTTCATTCATTTTTTTAAGTATATCTGGCGTCATCTATTGGTTGATACACGCAACTTAAATCTAAAAAAAGACTAAAATTAATTAATTAAATTTAATGAATGGATTAATATTTGAAAAAACTGTATTAACATCCAGTGTCATTCACTACAAGTTCAAAAAAAAAAGTATTTGAGCTTGAGTGGATGAATAAAAAGTATTTTATGAACGATTGAAAATTTGAACAAGATATATATAGGGAGAGTGTAAACTAATAGAAGGAATTGAATAATCTTTTAGAGTGCTGCCATCTAGGGATAAAGCAAGACATCTTTTTAATAATTATTTATTTTCATTTGCAGCGCCCTCTGGAAGCCCCACGGAAGTTCATGTGCATTCAACAGGAGCTCAATCAATGAAAGTCATGTGGAAAGTAATCACACTAACATTATTCATAATGTTAAAATTATATCTACAATATTTCCCACTACATGTTAATCATAAATATTCAAAGTCATATTTAATTTAATTTCGCTCTAGAGCAGGGGTCTCCAAACTACGGCCCGCCGGCCAAATCCGGCCCGCGACAGCGAATAGCTTATTGTTGCTGTAATAAGTTGGATAAAAAAACACAGAATGATAAGAACTCGGTTTTATTGACTTGCTAGGTAAAGCTTAATGACAAGCATAATACGCAAAAATTTAACTTAAGCATAACAACTAACAAATAATTGAAATGAATCCCACTCACATTATAAATAGTGAATATTCCGCTGTTACCCTCGGTAGTTATGTTGAGGTAATGAGTATCGCATATGTATGTATATCGACGTTTGGAATGCATATATCCTGAATCCAACCTATGATTTTTATCCTGAAAATCCCTCAGGAATGGAAAAACTAAATTAACGCGAATGAAACCGCGGGGTATCCACTTGTAAAAAAAATACTAATGAGATTTGTGTAATTGGTAATTTTTCACTGACAATAGTTTCAATTTTACCACTAGATGTCGTCAAGTGTCACGGTCGCATCGATACACGCAATAGTAATTGTAGTAATTGAACCAGCGAATTTAGCAAGCGTACTCAGTGACTATTCTAGAAAGTATAGATAGTGGCAGAAAACTAAAACGGTTTTGGCCCTTGGTACTTACTGGAATAAACAGTACGGCCCTAAGTCTGGAAAGTTTGGAGATCCTTGCTCTAGATTATCTTCTTGTCCTGCATGTGAAATTTAATGTAACACATTTAATTTTTTTTATTTCTTTTTCATAAAGGAACCGAATTTAAAAAGAAAAAAAAAAATTTATTAATCCAAATTTTACATTGAAAACATGGGAGAAAACATTAAAAAACAAAAAAATCCTAAAGTTATATCGTCTAGTCAGTTTAATACTAATTATTTAACATGCTTTTCCATAAACATTCGGTTATAAATATGTGATGAAATATCATGATATGCGGTTAGGTTTATATTCAAAATCATTACTGAGATTTATTTTATTATTACCATTTATTAAAGTTTATATTCAGAACCATTACTGAGGTTTATTTTATTAGCACCATTATTTTTTAATAATACCATTATTTTTATTAACATCATTTATTTTATCAGCACCATTATTTTTTAATAATACCATTATTTTTATTAACATCATTTATTTTATTATCACCATTATTTTTAATAATACCATTATTTTTATTAACATGATTTATTTTATTAACAACATTTATTTTACTAACACCATTTATTTTATTAACGATTATTTTATTAATAACATTTATTTTATTAACACTATTTATGTATTTATTAACACAATTTATTTATTTATGTATTTATTAACACAATTTATTTATTTATGTATTTATTAACACAATTTATTTATTTATGTATTTATTAGCACAATTTATTTATTTATGTATATAAACAGAGATACATTTTACCATTAAGATACCATTTAAGTACTATCGTACAGAGATTTAAAATAATTTCTTTTACGAAAACTGCTAGCATTTGTATTTAAAAGCTTGTTTCACTGCTAAAATTTATAATTATTTTTTTTTTCATTTTGCAACTATTTAATTAATTTTAAAATTACAATTTATTTCCAATAATTTATTCTGGTTTTCAAAATCACTCACATTACGGTTTTGTGTAACATATGTCCAGACAATGTATGACGGCTGCAACAGCTGGATAATCAAAGACATGATGGGGATTAAGATGAACATCAGGGCAGTTGCCACATTTTTGGTATTTTTTAACGCCATCAATTTTCATATTTTTGTGGTGCATCATCCTTATTCTTGTGAGAGTAGCAGTTGTTTTTCTGTCGACATTTAGTTCTTTAATTTGGTATTTAGTTTTGATCTTAGAAGGAATCATAAGTTTAGATTTTGCCAAGGCACCAAGGGAAGTAGGAATGGCAGTCTGATCCAGGTTTCTGACATTCTTCGCCAAAGAATCTGCAGTGTCCTTAACTTCAAAATCCACATGAGCAGGGATCCATTACAGAATGCATATTCTGTGCAAGCAGTGGCATTTATTCTAACAGCTGGGCAATCAAAGACATGATGACGAGTTAGCTCGACATCAAGGCAGTTGCCACATTTTTGGTATTTTTTAACGCCATCAGCAGAAATTTTCATATTTTTGTGGTGCACCATCCTTAATCTTTTGAGAGTAGAAGTTGTTTTTCTGTCGACATTTAGTTCTTTAATTTGATATTTATTCTTGATCTTATAGGGAATTATAAGTTTAAATTTTGTCAAGGCAATCTGCAAGGAAGTAGAAATGGCAGTCTGATCTAGATTTCTGGCCTTCTTCGCCAAAGAATCTGCAATTTCATTTTAATTCAAAATCCACATGAACAGGAATCCATTGCAGGATACACATTCTATGCAATCAGTGGATTTCTTCCAAAAAAGAGATATAATGTTCAAGATCATACTTGAAAAACCTTTATTAAGAGCCTCTAGGGCAGACCTTGAGTCAGTGAAGATAGTAATTTCATTCATTTGTTGTGATGGAGGTAGACTCAGATACGCCTCAAGTGCCTTTTGAATGGCTAGCAGTTCATGATTTTTCACAATCATTTTTAATGACATATTTATGAAATAAAAGTTACGATTCATATTCATATAGTAATTATTTTTCATGAGATGTTTTTCAATATGTATTCTGTTTATACAATTGATATATTGTTATGGATTAATTAAAAATATAGCAAAGAATATTCATTATGTTGAGACTTTCTATTCACCATTAGATATTCATTTTTATTTTATTTATTTATTTTTTTTTTTTTGCAAAATAACTGGGGAAAACGAGCATATACATTCTTACCTCTTAAAAAAGTTTTTTATTTTATTTAAAGGTTCTCCCAAGGATTAAGTTATATATATATAGCATGTTTCAATTTAAGAAAGAATAACGTAATTTTATGTAGCAGTAATACAATTATTTGAAATGTTTCTTTAAAATAACTATTGTATTTATTTATTATGTTTAGTGCAGTATCATTCAGCAGTTATAATAAGATAAGTATCGAAGTTGAGTATTATATATGAAATTGATGATTGATGATGAGTCTTTTATATGAAATTGTTATTGCTACTGAAACAATAATTTCATCAATCATATTTCATACATCCTGTTACACTGTAATTGCTTTTAATAGCATAACTTGTTCTTTCAACATCATTAAGAATTAAAATATTCCAAAATGATATTTCTCTGACATTAAATCATTTATTGAACACTTTTGGGTGTAAAATTATTCAACGGAAAATTATGATTTTTTTTTTTTTTTTTTTTTTTTTTTTTTTACAATTTGCAAAAAATTGTATTGCATTGATGGAAACAATTAGTTATCAAATTTATTTTTAAAAACATTTGTAGAAAATCTAACCCAAATAGGTTACCAATAATGATGTTAAATGTCTACTTTATTTTCATGAATTTATAACTATAAATAGAGACAAATGTATGAAAAATAATATATAAATTGGTTAAAGTCATTGACAATTTTTTCTGGGTAAAATAGTAAACATGATACGACTTTGTGATAATTTTGATTTGGATTCAGAAATTATTCTAACAGCTTAGAAAAAAAAATAAAATATTATTTTAACTCAAATATTGAAAAAACACAATCAGATTCATGGGCTCCAATTCATGAGCTTCACCTTATAACTATGAATAGATAATAAATCGTGTTAATTAATTGATAAGTCTTGAACTAGATAAATAAATTAACGTTATTGAGAATTTTTTCTATGTAGAATAATAAACGTGATATGACTTTGTGATAATTCTGATTTGGATTCAGAAAATATTCCAGAAGCTTAGAAAAAAAAAGTTAAAATATGATTTTAACTCAACTGTTGAGAACACTATTAAAAATAGGTATTTATCATTTTGTATATAGGAATTAAATTATTTTTCAGTTAAGTAAATGAAAATATTTTTTTTTTTTACAAACGAAAGAAAATCTGAATAAGGCTTCATTTTGAAAAAAATAGTTCCTTATAAAATTTTTAATGCAACTAAATAATCCCTTTACTTCTTCAATGAGGCAACAGCCCCATAGTGGCCAAGGCCTTCTGCCTACTGGCAGACTCTCGAAACATGAGATGGTTCCTTTTTACGGTCTACGGTTATCAGACCTGCGCTTCTACAATCATATTAGATCAGTAACCACGGTTTAGGGGTGGTTTCCGAAGGCGAGTGTCTAGTGCTCTGGCTCTCGGGTTCGAGTTCCGGTGGTGTTATGGATGTTTGGAATGGTTTGGAATCCACTTTTAAACCGTAGGTCCCGGATCTAATATGATTGTAGAGCATTATCTGAGGCTTCAAACCGACTTCAGCCCTCGTGGTTCCTCGGTAAAGTGAAGCTGCATATTACCCTTAGCCATGGACTTGTCGTCTACGATGGTGTTCCTCTTGACTTGGTGTAGGTTTTTCTACACTAGGGGATTAGAAACAACAACAGTGATTTCTCAAGACGGCCGCCCTCTGTCAGCCATATTTTGTCATCAGGAAAGATGATCATAAGAAATGTGGCAGGCTATTTATTAAAAATTAATGCTTATATTACAGATTAAATAATATTTAAACAAATAATAACTGAAATTTTTGTTGTATAAATTTATTATAGTACTATTAGTAGGCCCGGTAGATGTTGTCAAGCCGTGAAAAATCCTGAATATGATCTCAGCGCCACCTACCGGGTCCAATTGTAAATCTAAACCATCCAGGTATCCACTCAAACACACACAAACAAGTAATATAAAACAAAAATTAAGTCAATTCCTACGTTTTATTTCACTATATTGCAGAAAAGTCATTTACAAATAAAGTGGAAATTTTCCCTCTTAGATCTGGCGCCATCTATTATTAGACACATGCAACTTAAATCTAAAAACTAAAGTTAATTAATTAAATTTAATTAATGAATTAATATTTGAAAAATAATTGTATTAACATCAAGTGTCATCCATTACAAGTTAAAAAAATGTATCTGAACTTGAGTGGATGAATAAAAAGTATTTTATGAACGATTGAAAATTTGAACAAGATATATAGGGAGAGTGTGACCTAATAGTAGGATTTGATAAATTTCATCAAAATCGACCCAGCCGTTTAGGAGAGTTCAATGGCAAATACACGTACAGAGGAATTATATCGATAGCCAAGACAGTTAATTTTAGTTGGGAATCTAAACAATCCAGGGACCCACTCAAACACACAAAAAAATGTCATAAAAATTTGTCCAGCCGTTTAGGATTAGTTCAGTGACAAACACACGTACAGAAGAATTATACATATAAAGATATATAGGAAATTTCCACAATTATTAACGTTAATCTGCATTTCAATAGCCACCTCCAGAGGAGACAAGGAATGGAATCATCAAAGGCTACTATGTGGGGTACAAAATGTCTGCCACTGAAGAGACCTACACTTTCAAGCAAGTCGAGAAATCAGCCAGCGAGCAGCAGTCTACCTACATAACAGGACTGCAGCCTTTCACGGAATACGATATAGTCATTAAAGCTTACAATTCTGCCGGATCTGGTCCCGAGTCACCACAAATAATGGGGAAGACACTAGAAACAGGTATTCGTCTCATTGTTGTTGATGTCAATTAGCATTAGATGTTGTTGTTATTGTCGTTGCTTGTTTGTTGGTCACAATCCTTTTCAATCTGATTAGCACGATCGTATTCTAATGAGTGCTTATGGTGTATTATTATAAGCAAATTGAAATTTTTATGTATGTGATTATTTTTTCATTTAGTATGATGTACCATTTTATAAATTTCTAATCGAATTCGAATTTATACAATGCACTGTAGTAATTCTATCTATTCACATTCGATTATGATTTTATTTTCTCTTGCTTTCGTGAATTTATATGACTGCAAAAAAAAAAAAAATCATTATTGAAACCAATCGTTTTTGTATGTATTGTAATAGAAGTCAAGGCACACATGTATGGTATCTAGTAGTGTAGAAGTCCAAAACGAAAGTCCTTAAAAGGAAGTTTACTAAGTTTTTCTTATACTTCTTAGCTCCTCCAACTTCTCCAATAGTTCAGGTATTAAGAACCACTTCGTCTTCCATTGAATTTAAATGGGAAAAAAGACGCCAAAGACAAATCAGCTATCACAGGTAAATTTTTGGCCAATATTTTATGCACATTTTTTATTAATGACAAGTAATAAAAAAAAATTAAGTCAATTCCTACTTTTTTTTTCAATTCTCACTTCCTAAAAAAAATTGTCAATTCCTACTTTTTTTTTCACTGTATTGCAGAAAGTCCTTTATAAATAAAATTTAAATTTTCCTCTTACATCTGGCGCCATCTATTATTAGATACACACAACTTAAATCTAAAAACTAAAATTAAGGAATTAAATTTAATTAATGAATTCATATTTGAAAACCTGTATTAACATCATGTCATCCACTGCAAGTTTCAAAAATGTATTTGAACTCGAGTGGATGAATAAAACGTATTTTATGAACGATTGAAAATTTGAACAAGATATATATAGGGAGAGTGTGAACTAATAGTAGGAATTGAATTAAGTTTTATTATTTGGATTAGTTACATACAAAACCAATTTTAAAAATAGAAGTACGTTGTTTAATTTTGTTAAAAATATAAACTAATGAAGAAATTTAACAACTTTATTATAGATGATTTTAAATTACTTTTTCCAAATAAATTTTTACTATTGTTAGTTTTAAAATATCTTTAAATATAAAATTTAATTTATTAAAATGTAATTAATTTTTTTTTTATTAATATTTGTAATTAAATTTTATATACAAATTAAATTAATTTTTTTTTAAAGTCCCTATAGGATATCAGTTTAATAGAAATCGATGTATTTCATGTTTTCCTTTTTGTTATTTTTGTATTAATTTCTACAAGATATATAAAAAATGTTAGGTCTAAATATTTATTCTTCTGACATCATTAGACATTTCATAAAAAAAACCTTTTTTTTTTTTTTTTTTTTTGTTTCATAAGTTGAAATAATTTTATAAAAAAATTATTAAAGATCAGATAGTACTAGTAAGAGTAACTCAGCTGGTTAAAAAAAAAAAAAAAAACTTAAATATATCTCAACAGCATACTCATTTATACAGCTAATTTAAGTTGCAAATTTATAGCTTATTTAAGTTGCAAATTTATAGCTTATTTAAGTTGCAAATTTATAGCTTATTTAAGTTGCAAATTGAACAAATTTGTAGCCTATGTAAATTGAATTGGGCAAATTTATAACTAATTTAAATTACAAATTTACAACTAATTTAAGTTGCAAACTAAGAAAATTTATAGCTTATGTAAGTTGTAAAATGAACACATTTACAGCTAATTTAAGTTGCAAATTGATGAAATTTATAGCTTATTTAAGTTGAAAATCGAGCAAATTTATAGCTTATTTAAGTTGCAAAAGCGAGCAAATTTATATCTAATTTAAATTGCAAATTGAACAAATTTATAGCTTATTTAAGTTGCAAATTGAACAAATTTATAGCTTCTGTAAGTTGAAAATTGAGCACATTTATAGCTAATTTAAGTTGCAAATTGATGAAATTTATAGCTTATTTAAGTTGCAAATTGAGCAAATTTATAGCTTATTTAAGTTGCAAATTGAATAAATTTGTAGCTAATTTAAGTTGCAAATTTATAACTAATTTAAATTGCAAATTGAGGAAATTTAAAAAGCTAATTTAAGTTGCAAATTGAGCAAATTTATAGCTTATTTATGTTGTAAATTTACTAGTTTATGTTGCAAATTGAGCAAATTTATAGCTAATTTAAGTTGCAAATTGAACAAATTTATAGCTAATTTAAGTTGCAAATTGAGGAGATTTAAAACTAATTTAAAAAGCAAATTGAAGAAATTTATAGCTTATTTAAGTTGCAAATTCTAATGTACTGCGAATCAATCTCAAGATAACCAGTCACACAGTAATAATAGTTTTCGGAATGCTTCGATTTCCATCGAATAAAACTGCTTGTTCCCTCTCTCACAACAGAGTACATGCTACATTATAAATCGGATGATGGCGATTGGGAACAGTTGGGTGACTGAGCAACAGACAGGATCACTATTCTCTGGATGGCCTGAAATGCGGCACCAGGTACCACCTCTACATGACCGCTTCCAATAGCCTAGGCACTGGAGAACCGAGTGAGCAGGTTTCAGCAAGGACACGGGGAGCAGGTAATACATTTTCAAAATTACTTTTATACAGCAGCACATTGAATGCACACTCACACTGAACACTCAAACTCTTTCAAAATGCACTTCGAATTAGTAATAAGCTCTGAATTAAATTACCTATTGAATACTGATATAACAACTGATTTAGATAGGTTTCCTTGATGATATTGAGTAGGGAAGCACTTTGATAAAATAAATCTTATGCAGTGAATTGAATAAAATAAACCATAAATTAAGTAATAAGTGAGTAGGTTTCCATATATATTTTGAATATATAATACAAGCACATTGAATTAAATCATACATAAATTAATCCTTTCACCAATGATTTGTTTGGACAGGTTTCATTCAAGATACGAGTAGGGAAGCCCGTTGATTAAATATTAAGCAATTAATTGATTAAAATAATACATAAATAAGTGAATAAATCACCATTAGTGAATAGATTTCCTTAGTATGTATACTTTGAATAGATAATACATTACTAAAATTATTGTTGCATAACACAATGAATGAAATCACACATAAATTAATCCATTCACCAAAGATTTGTTTGGACAAGTTTATTTGGAAATATTTTGAGTAAGGAAATACGTTGATAAATAAATATTATGCAATATATTGAATAAAATAATGCACAAATTAAGCCATAAATGAATAGATTTCCTTATTTATACTTAGAATAGATAAAACATTAATAAAATTATTGAAACATAACACATGAAATAAAAATAATACATTCACCAAGGTTTTATTTGGTCAGATTTCCTTGATGATATTTTGAGTCTGAAAATATGGTGAGGAAATAAATGTTATACAATATATTGAATAAAATAATACATAAATTAAACCGTAAGGGAATATGTTTCCATAAGGAATACTTTGAATAGATAATACATTAAAAAATTATTGTTTCATAACGCATCGAATGAAATCATACATAAATTAAGCCATTCACTGAAGTTTTGTTTGTACAAGTTTCCTTGAAGATATTTTGAATAGGGAAATACTGTGATGAAATAAATATTATACAATATATTGAATAAAATAATACATAAATTAAACCTCAAATGAACACGTTTTTTTATGTATACTTTGAATAGATAATACATTAATAAAATTATTGTTTCATAACACGTCGAATAAAATCCTACATAAATTAATCCATTCACCAAAGATTTGTTTGAATAGGTTTCCTTGTGTATACTTTGAATAGATAATACGTTAATAAAATTATTGTTTCATAACACGTCGAATAAAATAATAAATAAAGTGATCCACTCACCAAAGATTTGTCTGAGCAGGTTTCCTTGTGTATACTTTGAATAGATAATACGTTAATAAAATTATTGTTACATAACACATCAAATAAAATAATAAATAAAGTGATCCACTCACCAAAATTTTGTTCCTTAAGGATACATAGATTAGGCAATACGTTAATACAATAAATTTTATGTAATATTGCATTAACCGAAATAATACCCAAATTAATTCACCCACCAAGTGAACAAGCTTCTGTAAATACATTAATACAAACAACACATAGTAAAAATAACACATAAATTATTCCATCACCAAGTAAACTGGTTTCTTCAAGGACATTTGGAGTACGTAATACATTAAATATAATAATACATTGAATAAAATAATATAAAATTACACCACTCACCAAGTGAATTTTCGAAGTATGCTTAGATAAGGTAAACATTAGCACCCTATAAGCTACATAAAGTATGCAATAAAATAATATATTAATTAATCCACTCACCAAATAAGCAAGTCTCTTTAAGTTTGTAAGTAAATATATTAAAACAATGTTTTCTAACGCGAGTAAAATCATACATAAACTAATTCGTTCATCAAGTGATCCGTTCCCCATAAGATAATAAAACTGTTTGTACGCTTTCTCATAACAGAGTATATCTCCGTTATAAATCGGATGAAATCATCAATAATCAGAAATCAATGAATCAGATGATTCAATCAGATGAATCAGAAATAAATGAATCAATCAGAATCAGAAATAAATGAATCAATCAGAATCAGAAATAAATGAATCAATCAGAATCAAAATCAATGAATCAATCAGATGAATCAGAAGTCAATGAATCAATCAGATGAATCAGAAACTGAATCAATCAGATGAATCAAAATCAATTAATCAATCAGTTGAATCAGAAATCAATTAATCAATCAGATGAATCAGAAATCAATGAATCAATCAGATGAATTAGAAATCAATTAATGAATCAGATTCAGAAATCAATAGCATATTTAATATTATTGAGTGTAAATTTATCCATCTAATAAAGTTATGCATATATATCATTACATTACTGATATTTCCTTCAAAATGTCCAAGAATTGTGAAAAATTAAATAATAATCTCAAAACTATTTTTTATATTATTATTTATTTTACAAACTGTTACTACTATCTACTTATTATTAATTAATATAGTTAAATGCAGGTCATTTTTTTGAATGAACACAAAATATACAACTTGGGTAATATGTTGATTTATTGCACTGTTAATTTATACATTGTATACAAGAAGCATTGTGAAAAATTACAAAAACCTAACATTGAAAATGTCTTTTTTAATGTTATTTATATCAGTATTCACATTTTTTTTCTTATAGACATTTTTTTAATTACTTTTTCTTCACTTTTACATTCATAATATTTTAATAAAATGAAATAAAATTATATTAAAAATTTAAACTAAAAAGTTTGTTTTTTTTTTTTTTTTTTTTTTTTCAAATTGCATTTTTCACTGTTTTTGCACTTTTTAGCGTTTTTAAATGTAGCAGAAGAAATAGCTTTCAAGACATTTGATTTTAATTTTGCTTTCTACTTTTCTCAATCCTCAGAAATCTTAATTTTTTAATGTCAATAAATTAATTAACTTTGTTAATATTGTTTATCCTTTTAAAAATTAATTTTTAATGTACTTTTTCGTCTTGCTCTTTGAATTTTGAAAATATGATATATGAATGGGTTTAAGTAAAAAACTTCATCTAAATATTTTTAATGTATTCTGAATTTTCTTCTCTTTTTTTTTTTTTTTTTTTTTTTTTTTAATTTAAGATGAATCTTTTAATTATGAAGAATTATCTATCTAAATATTTATCTCTCTCTCTCTATCTATATATATATATATATATATATAATATTGTTATATTATTAAGAGCTTTATGAAAGATGTCACAATTAGAATAACTTTAAAATATAATATGGAATTTATGTTTTTTCAATTGCTTCGAATAACAAGTAACAGATCAAAAAAAAATTAATAAATAAAATAGAAATAAAACTTATCTGCAATTAAATGCATTATGAAGAACTCTGAAAACCGAAAATGGTAATTATCTTGTAAATTGATTTTATTTTTAAAATATATGTTTAAAAATCTGCTTTAAGAGCTATAAAAAGGTATTTAAATCTATATTAATGCCTACAAACATATTTACATGTGTAATAATACATAAAAACGTGTATAAATGTATAATAATGCATAAAAACGTATTTAAATTTATAATAATGCATAAAAGCGTAGTTAAATAATAAAAGCATAAAAACGTATTTAAATGTACAGTAATGCATAAAAGTGTACTTAAATGTACAGTAATGCATAAAAGTGTACTTAAATGTAATGAATAAAAGTGTATTTAAATGCATAATAATGTATAAAAATGTATTTAAATTTATAGTAATGCACAAAAACGCATTTAGATGTATAATAATACATAAAAGCATTTAAATGTATAAAAATGTATTTAAATGGAAATAATGATGCGTGAAAGTATTTAAATCTATAATAATGCATAAAAGCATATTTAAATGCATAATAATGCATGAAAACGTATTTAAACATATTATGGTATAAAATGCATTTAAATATAAAATAAAGCATAAAAACGTATTTAAACATATAATGTATAAAAATGAATTTAAATGAAAATAATGATGCATAAGAGCATTTAAATCTGTAATAATGCATAAAAACATATTTAAATGTATAATAATGCAGAAAAACATATTTAAATCTTAATAATGCATAAAAACGTATTTAAATGCATAATAATGCATGAAAATGTATTTAAATATATAGTAATGTATAAAAATGAATTTAAATGAAAATAATGATGCATAAAAACGTATTTAAATCTATAATAATGCGGGGAAACGTATTTAAATTAAAATAATGATACATGAAAAGTATTTATATCTATAATAATGCATAAAAATCGTATTTAAATGCATAAAAACGAATTTAAATGAATATTTTCTTTATGGTCATTGAATCTTTAAAATTCATAGTTTTCGATTTGTTAACATTTTATTTCCCAAACCGACAGATATTCATTTCATCTTTTTTAAGAAGATTCAGTAATACTTTTTTTCTTTTGCTACAGCTCCCATGTCACCTCACGAATCATCCTTCCTTCAGCCGAACGCCACCTCTGTGACCTTGACCTTGAATGCCTGGCAAAGTGGGGAATGCCCTATTAGCCACTTTGTCGTCCAGTACCGCCCTAAGTACTTGAACACGTGGACCACCCTCACAGACAAACTGGACATGCCCCGAGACACTTACGTCATACGAAATCTGTCACCTGACAGAGATTACGTTGTCCTGGTAACAGCTCACAGTGAAGCGGGACTTACTCAAGCAGAGTACTTAGTCCGAACTCTATCAGTATCGCCAATAGGTATTTATAAACATGACCGGTATTATTTTTTACTTTATCATTTTTCAAATCCAAGCGAATCATACATGTGACAAAAATTTTTCGTATTGCATTGAAATATTTTTATTAAATACAAGATTGTCTATGTTCTTAAATATAATTGCTTGGTGTTCAAAAAAATATATATATTCTTTCTGAGAGTTTTAATTAACATTATATTTCTTCACTTGTGTATAGGACATAAACGCCACGATACAGACAAAAAAATATGTTCATGTATACGAAACCCATACAGGATAAGAATTGAGAAAGACAGTTCTTAAAAATCAAAAAGAAACAAGTAATAAAAAAAAAAAAAATTTAAGTCAATTCGTATTTTTTTTTTCACTATATTGCAATCCTTTATAAATAATTTTCATTCATTTTTAAAGTTTATCTGGCGCCATCTATTGGTAGATGGCGCCAGATAAACATGCAATTTAAATCTGAAAAAAAATAAAATTAATTAATTAAATTTAATTACGTAATTAATATTTGAAAAACTGTATTAACATCAAGCGTCATCTACTACAAGTTCAAAAAAGGTACTTGAACTTGAGCGGATGAATAAAAAGTATTTTATTTACGATTGAAAATTTGAACAAGAATTATATAGGAGAGTGTGTGCTAATAGAAGGAATTGAAAAAAAAAGGACTTAAAAAAAAGATTACAAGTTCTATTTTATTATTAAATGTTCAAAAAGGTATAGTTACATTTCATACCAAAGAGGAACTGTTTTTGAGGTAGATTCTTTTATATTCTTAGTGTAAAACAAATCTATTTGTTCTGTAAAGAATTTCAATTTCAGTTCATTTACCATAGCAACAATTATTGGTAAGTTCTTTTAATTTAACTACTATTTTAAAGAACTTATTGCAAGGAATTTTTGAATGTAAAAACTAATAATTTTAAAATCGGTATAAATAATCTTATTTATAATTTATAAAAATAATTTCAAAATCCATGATACAACGACAACGTATTAGAGTTCATTTATAAATTATATTTTAAGTATAAGTCTGACATTTTTAAAACAATAATTTTTATCAGTATAAATATTATCTTGATAATTGATAAGCATTTTTTATTTATTTATTTAGTCTTTCACCATTTTTAAAAAAAAAAAAAATTGAAATTCCTTTTCATTAAAAACTATTTTTTTTTCTTATAATATTTTATGACATTTTTCGAAATGAAGATCAATCAGTTTTATTTATTGTTTTTATCTATTTATTGTTTTTATGCATTTTAAGGATAAGAAGTAAGTGGATATTTAAATGTTATCATTTCAACCATAAGCATTTCTTGGGAATACGGTCGTGCTAAAATTTCAATGCTTCTTTTAAGGACCAACTTAAAGCTTAAAATGAAAATGGTGTGCAAATCTTAAATGATAATCATCAGTATTTTACACTTAAATGATAATCATCAGTATTTTACACTTTTAAATGATAATCATCAGTATTTTACACTTAAATAATAAACATCAGTATTTTACACTTAAATGATAATCATCAGAAATTTTGAATACCCATGAAGACTTTGAAACTTAAAAAAGAAGCATCATTTTAAGTGACGTTTCATTAATTGCCTGTGTATTAAATGTTAAATGGGAACTGATAGGGTTATGGTATTTATTTATTTTATTTTTTTATTTTTTCAGTCCCAACTTCGTCACCTGCGTTTGGGAAAAGAGAAACTGATTTGCCGTTCTACAAAAACGTCACTCTAGTCATCCCTATTGTAGTTTCTTCCCTGGTTCTGATTATAGTGGTGTTCATAGTTGTGGTTTGTCTCCGCAAGCATTCGGAAGACAGAGAAGGAAGACTTGGAGGTAATATACGCTCCTTCATCAATTTTGTATTTAAAATAACATTTATTTATTTGAAAATAGATAATGCAAGTATATAATTGACATATAATAAATAATCAAAGTTTTTCATTTTAATTTTAACAAAGAATATAATAAATAATGCATTTTTTTTAATCAGACAGTGAATGAAAAAAAAATTTAATTAATATATAATAACGTTTTTTTAATCAAAAATTTTATTAATATATAATAAATAATGTTTTTAATCAAAAAGTTTTATTACATATATTTTTGTTTTTTAATAAATATACATTCCTCCATCATTTTTTAATTATTATTATTTATTTGAAACATAAATAATAACAAATATTCCTTATCATTTTTTCAATTTAGTTTTGAGGTTCTAATGGACAATCGTGGTAAATTTTCAAAAACAATAGTGGTCTAGTTAATTTTATAACAAAGATTGTTCAATAAATTCACAGAAAAACAATGATAAAAACTGTGAAATAATACAAAATACTTTCAAAATAATACAAAAATAAAAGCTTTTTATTTCAAAGTTGAAGACTTGAGGTAAAATACATTCCTTTCTTTTGTTCTTTTAAAAATAACATTTGAATTTGAAACATAGATATTAAATTTTCATATAATTGGTTTTATGGTTTTAAAGGCGATTTCTTAAGTGAAATAGATGTAAAATAATCAAAAGTTTTTCATAAACAATTGCTGGTCCAGTTAATTTATTACAAAGGAATTTTCATTAATTCACAAAAAACAGTGATAAAACTTGAAATAATACAGCGAAATAATGCAACAATAAAGTTTTTTTATTTCGAAATTGAAGATTTGGAGATAATATACATTCCTTCATCATTTAAAAATAACATTTATTTGAAACATAGATAATACAAATAGGCATATAATTATTATTATATAGGATTTATGAATTCAATGGCGATTTCTTAAGTGAAATAGGTGTAAAAATAATCAAAAGCTTTTTTTTAAAACAGTCATCTAGTTAATTTTATAACAAAGAAATTTTCGATTAATGCACAGAAAAACAGTGATAAAACTGAATTAATACAAAATACATCGAAATAATACTACAATAAAGCTTTTTAGTTCATAGGTTAAGATTTGGAGGTAATATACATTCCTTTATCAATTTTGTTTTTAAATAAATAACAGTTGTTAATTTGAAACATAGATAATACAAATGGGTATATAATTGGTTTTATGGTTTTAAAGGTGATTTCTTAAATGAAAATATAAAAAGGAAATAGTTATAAAATAATCAAAATTTTTTCATAAACAATCATCTAGTTAATTTTATAACAAAAGGATTTTTCGATTAATTCACAGAAAAGCAGTGATAAAAATTGTGAAATAATACAAAATAGTCGAAATAATACTAAAATAAAGATTTTTTATTTCGAAATTGAAGACTTGGAGTTATATATATTCTTCATCTTTTTTTTAATTATTATTATTTATTTGAAACATTGATAATAAAAATAGTTATACAATTGGTTTTATGGTTTTAATGGCGATTTTAAAGAGAAATAGATGTAAAATAATCAAAAGTTTTCATAAACAATCGTGGTCTAGTTAGTTTTATAACAAAAGATTTTTTTAATAAATTGTCAGAAAAATAGAGATAAAACTGGGAAATAATACAAAAATACTTCGAAATAATACTAAAATAAAGCTTTTTAGTTCAAAGGTTAAGACTTGGAGGTAATATACATTTCTTCATCAATTTTTTTTTTTAAATAAATAACAATTTTTTTTATTTGGAAACATAGATAATACAGATAGGTTTACAGTTGGTTTTATGGTTTTAATAGCGATTTCTTAAATGAAATACATGTAAAATAATCAAAAGTTTTTTCATAAACAATCATCTGACTAGTTAATTTTATAACAAAGGAGTTTTCGATAAATTACAGAAAACACTGAAAAATCTAGAAATAATATAAAATATTTTGAAATATTACAAAAATAAAACTTTTCATTTCAAAGCTGATTTAATTTTCATGTTGAGCTCCATTGATTTTGAATGATGTAGCATTAAAAACTGTCAGCGCCGAAGCTATATCTCGCTTTTTGAGTTACACTATAATATAATACTTAATACATTTCTTTAAATAATTAGGCATTGAATGCAATTCTAATAAAAAATAATTTAATAGTCAAAAATTTATATATTTCAGCAAAATTTAGCTATCAAATTTAGCAACTTATTTAATTTAGCTATTATTTTAAAACAATTTATTTCAATTCTTGTCATGAATTTTTTGAATATTAAAAAAAACAGTTACAATAATTTAAAATCAGTTTAACTAATCATATTTATTATTTTTAGAATAGTTTTTAAAATCTACCAATACAAAAGATAAGTATTAGAGTTCATTTAGAAATTTTATTTTAAAGGTACTGACATCTTAAAAACAATTATTTTTTTTCTGTATAATTATTAGTTTAAACGTTAGATAAATGGTTTTTTTTTTAAACATGAAATTTCTACTATATTAAAAAAATTTTTTTCTTGTCGTCTTTTTTTATATACCCCTTAACACAATTAATCTTGAAAATTATTTCTAATATCAAAATATATAAATAAATGTCTGGTTAAAAGTTTAAAATACAAAATTTAATTTTATTTCAGAAACATTCTGAGCATAAATTATTTGCAAAAATTAAATTTTTACTGTTTATAAATTCAAATAAATGTTATCAAACTAAATATAATTTTCAAATGATTTTTAATAAAAATATTTTTCTTAAAAAACTACTTCATTTTAAATATTTGATGTTCTTTTTTTTAAAGCATTAAATCGTAGTACTTACTAAATTAAAATTAATTAAACAAATAACCTTAACCATTGAATCTGTATAAACCTAAAATTTAAACAGATTTAATATACTTTAAATGATTATATTTTAATCGAATTTCTTATTTATAATCTTAAATTTTTTTTTTGGAAAAGCTATTAATTTATTTACTAACAGGAAAAAAAAAGTAAACTATTTCATATTTTCTCAATTCAGTGACTGCACGTTTTATATAAATTCAAAAATTTCTGAATTAATTTGCTTATAATACATGTTCCTTCATAAAGACTATGAAAATCGGAAAGATGCGATGATGATGAAGGATATGAGCAAGCAGATGAATGTTAAGCCAGCGAAACCTTCGCACTATTCTTGCCCAACTGGTAAGTTTTTCACATCTCTGACGATAGAAGATACCTAGATACTTGTGTGAATAATAATTAAATACTTAAAATAAATATTAGAGTTTTTTTTTTAAATAAAATAACATTTTTATTGAATTAAATAACTTTATGCTTTACCTTCATAATTCGTAATAAAAATTATGAATAATCAGTATATTATTGCCATTTGAAACTGCAACTTATCATGGTGTCGCCATCTATATTCAAGCATTGCATTTAAAATTATAGCATTTAAATTTGGAAACGTTGATATTTGGAAACATCTATTATAATTGAAAATAAAAATAAGTTTATTTTTGTTGACTAAAAAAGTTATTTTTTTATTCATAATTTCAATTAAAATCAAATTTAAAATGTGTTTAGTTTATTGATTACTAATAAGAGGAGATTTTAACAGATAAAACACAAAAGTTGATTTTTCAATTAACTTATTTTTATTAGCCTTTTTTTTAATCCAAATATTCTAATTACATAACTCACGACTCAGTGGTAAATATATGATTAGTGTGCAAGAGGTCTTTGGTTTGAATCTACTTGACGGCGTCCATTGCAGTTCCTGCTTACGGAAACGAGACTCCGAAGGCTATTTAAACAACTTGTTTAAGTATCTTGTATCGACAATCAAGATGCCAGATGGAATTTTCCAGGGTTTTTTTCCATCCCTCTTGCACATCAAATGTGAGACCCTAAAATAATTCCCCCGAAGGCAATGCCCTCCTTCGATCGACAGTCTATGGCCTTTTAGTCGACCAAAGTGTAGGTTTTTTTAAATATAACATATTTTTTAAATAATTAAATAACTTAATCATTTTATGTTTTCCCGTAAGATTTGTAATAAATTTATAAATAGTCAGGATATTACTGATATTCGAGAAATTGAAATTTATCATAGTGTCGCCATCTATATATTGGGTTTAAAATATAATAAAAATATAAATAAAGTTTAAAAATATTAAAAAAATATTAAAAAACAAAATATAAAAAATATAAAAATAAAAAAGTATAATAAAATATAAAAATCTATATTCAAAAAAAATATTAAGTTTTTAAGATCCAAATATTACAATTATTTTTCAAATAGCTACATAAAAATAATTCACTGAAAAGTGTTCAGAAACAGTCATTATTCTTACAAGCCAATGATAGATCATGGCCAGTTTAAACCTTTCTAGTTTAAAAATTAGTAATTGTTTTTAAAAACCTCGTTTTATTACATGAACCATTACACAAATTTAATTGCAATAAAAATATATTAAATATCTTAAATAAAGCAAATTAATCTAAACAATTTTACATCTCTTGGGGAATATGTATTATTTTCTTATGAATTTAAATTTGTACAATTAGAAATGTAATTTTAATGACTTATCAAAAATTGAAATAATTGAATATCAACTTTCCGATTTGCATCATAATGAATTTACATCGTATTAAATACAATTAGTACGATGCAAATTCATTATCATGCAAATAATAATATATAATTTTTAATTCTTTATTTATATTTAATATTGTGCTGTGCTTTATATTATAAGTAATTTAGTTACACTATTGAAATTATATCAATAATTTCATAATATTTTTTAGATTTCAGGATATTTAAAATTTTGATTATATCACCAATTGATGTTTCTATATATGAAGAATATTCTTATATACAGTAGAACCTTTGTAAGCAAACTTCAAGGGAGACGACAAATAATTCGAGTTATAGAGTTTTCGACTTATGCAGGATTTCGACTTACGCGAATTTAGTAAGGAAATATTCGACTTGTAGAGGTTTAGATTCTTTCTGACTTATTTTGAGTTAGAGAGGTAAAATAAATAAAAATTCAAGTTACAAAGGTAATAAAAAATTGTTTATTTGTTAGAGCTCAAATGAAATCAATAGCATTATAATAAGAATATTTCACTGAATTGGTTATTCTATTTACTGAATATTTATGCATTGTTTTCTAAGAAACAATGGCGGGCATTGTCGACAAATCCTTAAAGTCGGTAACTTATTTTTCTTCGAGCTATAGAGGTAATTAGTTTCAAAGGATGATCGTAAAAGTGGTTAAATCAAACATTGCTAATATTCGAGATACAGAGGTCCATTTTTTTTTTTTTTTTTTTTTTTTCGAATTACGAGGGGAAAATATATACCAAAATGGCTTGTGGGGATTGACTCATTATTTGGAAATATAGAGGGTTGAAATTTCGAGTCATGGAGGTTTTGGTCTTGAAGGGAAGGGAACAAAGTTTTTTTTCGAGTTTTGGAGGTTTTCGACTTATCGAGGTTCGACTTAAGGAGGTTCTACTGTATTTTTGTTTTGGAAAAAGTTTAATCTATGTTATATTTTTTTCAAGGAAACAAGGGAGATTATGCTGAACCCTACACATGCATTGATTCGGTTTCAACAAGGCAGGTAGGAAAAATTTATTAAACTCATTTTCCATTTACATTTGTGTAGGAAAATTAATTCATTAAAAAAAAAAAAAAAGGAAACTCCTGTTTTGTTTGATTTAAGACCAAACATGAATGTATAATCCATTGAAAATTCCTTTTATATATTTACTTTTCATTTCCAGCACAATGTGTTGATTTACATAGTGTAAAAGACTCCTCAGTTTTTTATAGCGACACAGTACATCACAAAAACACATCTTTTTAGTAAAGTAAAACACAAATTATTTGCAAAAATATAATATCTTTGAAATTCTAAACTGTATATAACAATTAAAAGAAATAGTAAAAATTTACGGATTCTTCTTCAATGGCACAATAGCCCCATGGTGGACCAAGGCCATCTGTCCGCTACTAATCATACACCACCGTGCCTAGAGCTTAGTTGCCCCTATACAGTTTGGGAATGATGTGGGTGAGAAGTTCGGTTGGGCTCTATGACGCTCTACGATCATATGAGACCGGGACCTACGGCTTAAAGTGGATTCCGAACCACTACAAGCATCCGTGGCATTTGAACCCGAAACCTGCGATACCAAGTGCCAGAGCGCTAGCCACTCGGCCATCAGATTCAGAAATATGAGATTTTTTTCTTTTTACTGGGTAGAGTTGTCAGCCTTTTGCCCAACAGTCATGCTAGACAGGGCCTACGATTTAGAGTTAGATTCTGAAATACTACAAGCATCCATGGCACTGCCACAGTTTGAATTCAAAATCTATAGTACCGAGAATCAGACACTTGGCCATTATGCCCGAATCTACAGATTACTTGTAGACAAGATGGCAATGATAAAAATTCAATATACTGAGCAAAATCAGAGACTCGACTAACTCTGACATGATTTTTGCCTGTGATTTAATTTATTTACTAGTGAAATTGTCTATTTACATGCAATCCTTCAAGTTTTTTAAAAATTTCTTTTAATTTCGAGTTATTGCTAAATAATAAATAATAGAAACACTTAATGCTCAAATGAAAAGAAAATTATCGTAAAATTGCGAAAATTAGTGTAAAACTTTTTGTCAGTAAAATATTAAAGCACAAAGAATTGTGTTTATTATTTTTAACAGTCCACAAACTTTCTCAATTTTTGCAGTGCGTACATATTTTTAAATATCAACTTTTCGTTTCGTAGGTAACAAAACGGTCTTCAAATTTTAAGTTGAAATTGAGATTGTTAATTATTTTTTTTAAAAAAATTAAATCGAAGCAATAAGAAAATCTTCCAGAAAAATGCTGTATATCTTGCCTTTATGAGAAAATTTCATATTTTTTCACTTCAAATATGGAATGCTGAATATGAGATACTTTGGTAAATATGCAATATTTTGGTCACTGAGTGTATATGGATAATGATGGACAAAACTATATTTCTCCGCTTTTTATTTCCTTTGTTTATGGAGTTTTCAACTTTCGCAATGCATGTATACTTTTGAAATGTTAATTTCGTTTGATAGATAAAAAACGGTCTTGAAATTTTAAGTTGAAATTGAGATTGTTAATTTTTTTTTTTAAAAAATTAAATATGAAGCAATAAGAAAATCTCTAAGAAAATGCTGTACATCCTGTCTTTATGAGAAAATTTTATATTTTTTCACTTCAAATACGGAATGCTGAATAGGGGATACATTGATAAATATGGATTATTTTGGTCACTGAGTGTATATGGATAATAATCGACAAAACTATATTTCTTTAACAATAAGCTTTTTATTTTCTTCGTTTATGAGTTTTTCAGCAATGCAACGACGCAATTTATTTTTCAAAAAAAAAAAAAAAAATTATTGATTATTTTAAGATTATTAATTATTTCAAAGAAAAAACAACTTAAACCGAAGCAATAAGAAAATCCTCCAGAAAAATACTTTATACTTTTTCATTTGAAATATGGAATATTTTGATCACTGAGTGTATATGGATAATAATCGACAAAACTATGTTTCTAAAACAATAAGCCTTTTATTATTATTTTTGTTTGTGAATTTTTCAGCTATACAAAGATGTAATTTATTTTTTAAAAAAATAAATAAAGTTTTGTTAATATTCTGAAGAAAAAAAAAAGCCAACAAAACAAACTATGAGAAATGCAAGAATCACTTGTGAATAGGATAGCTCAATAAATAAAGCGAATTTTATTGTACCTAAACCGAAACTCAACAACTTCGACCTTGGTCAGGTAAGTTGTTTTATTGGCCGCAGAAATATGAAGAAATAACTACATACTTTCTACATTCCAAAAATGTCTCATGAAAGGTCCTTGTTATTTCCAGAAACTTCCCCAACTTGTCTTTAAATATCTTGCTGAAAATAATATCTAAATATTTTATCCAATTTCAAGATGTCTTTCTTTGACCAAAAATCTCCTAATTTGTCGCCAACTTGAGGATATTTCTGTTCTTTCACTTTGTATATTTTGTATATTTATACAATAAACAAGTAACACAACAAAAAAAAAAAAAGTAAATTCCTACTTTTTTTTTCACTATATTGCAAAAAAAGTCCTTAACAAATAAAGTTGAAATTTTCCTCATACATCTGGCGCCATCTATTGGTAGATACATGCAACTTAAATCTAAAAAAAAAACTAAAATTGATTAATTAAATTTAATTAGGGAATTAATATTTGAAAACCTGTATTAACATCCAGTGTCATCCACTACAAGTTCAAAAAAAAAAGTATTTGAACTTGAGTGAATGAATAAAAAGTATTTTATGAACGATTGAAAATTTGAACAAGGTATATATATAGGGAGAGTGTGAACTAATAGTACGAATTTAATGAAGCTTATTTAACTTTTCCCCCCTTGTAGTAATTAAAAATAAACAGAAATTTGTGCTGGTAAAATTGTGGCAATTAAAAATAAAACACATGCAGAAAATTGTGGTAATTAAAAATAACTAGAAAATTGTGGCAATTTTTACAAGTAGAAAATTGTAAAAATAAAACAAATAGAAAAATTGTGGCAATTTTTACAAGTACAAAATTGTAAAAATAAAACACAAGTAGAAAATTGTGGCAATTAAAAATAAAACACAAGTAGAAAATTGTAGCAATTAAAAATAAAACACAAGTAGAAAATTAAAAATAAAACACAAGTAGAAAATTGTAAAAATAAAATACAAGTAAAAAATTGTGGTAATTAAAAATAAGTAGAAAATTGGAGTAATTAAAAATAAGCAATTATTTATAGACTTCTAGAATATTTTTATAACTACGTGTGTAATCCTGTTTCTTTTTGTTAATAATCAGTTATAATAAGCCCGTAGAAAAGTCAATTTTAAAAATATTGCATTTTTTACAGGCATCGGATGGGCTCTTTGCAACAATAAAACGTTGTCCTACTAGGCCGATCTACATGTCAGGATCCTATACTAAGGGTAGGTCTCATTTTCCCTTCACACAATTCAGGAAATTCATGGAAATCTTTTAACTAACTGTAATAGATAGCAAAAAAAAAAATTATTCAGTTTTGAAAATCGAATAACAATTATAAATTTAGAAAAATATAGATTTTGTGTGATTTCATTAAAAAATTTTTTAACTGGAATATTTTGTGACATATTATTTTAGCTATTTTCATAAGGAAAAATCGCTATTCGTTTTGTCAATATTTCTAAATCCTCATCATCATTGGCGCAACAGCCCCATGGTGGGCAAAGGCTGTCTGCCTACTGGTACAATCCAAAACGTGGAATGTTTTCTTTTTATGGGGTAGGGTTGTCATCCTTATGTCCAACGCTCTACAGCCATATTAGACCGGATAGAGCTACAGTTTAAAGTATTACATAAAGTGCATACTAGACTATTATACATATAGACAGTCATATAAGACTACGGTTTAAAGTGGATTCAAACCACTACAAACATCCATGGCTCCCAGAGCGCTAGTCACTCAGCCATCCCGCATCAAAATTTAGGGTTTACTAACTAAATTCCCGGCACTACAGTCGATGGTGGACCATGGTCGTCTGCCTGCTGGCCGATTCTGAAACAAGAGAATTTTTCTTTTTATTGGGTAGGGTTGTCAGCTCTACGCCCAATAGTTATATTAGCCAGGGAGTTTAAGATGTTTCGGAACTCCTACAGGCATCCATGGCACCCTCGGTAGTCGAACCCGAAGCCTTTATCACCGGCGCCAGAGCGCTAGTCCCGCGGCCATCAGGTACCAAATTAATATTAAATAATTATATTATAGTGCCAGATGATTTATTTGCAAAGTAGAAACAAAGTAATTAATCGCAGGAAAGAATACCGAAACCTACAGAAATCAAATTTCCATTCTAGTAAAGTACAAAATCTAAAAAAGAACCAGCATCGTAACCCAATACTATATAAGCAAACACATCAACCACAAATTGTTAATCAGAAAGAAAATCTAAGAAAAGATTTATTCAGAGTAGATCTAAGAAAAGTCTAAAGAACTAAGAAAAGAAAAGTCTTGAAGAACAACTTACTTTAAAGGGCTAGAGAAAATATTTGGTTTGTCCACTACGGTCATTTTGTGCACACTTTTGGGCTAATTACACCGGGACCTACGGTTTAACATCGATTCAACCATAACAAACATCAATGCCACCGCCAGGATTTGAATCTGAAGCCTGTGGTACCAAAGGCCGGAGCACTAGCCAATTGGCCATCAGGCAGTAATAGACTTTCGGATTTAATAAGCGTGTTTTCTAGTTGATTTATTTCGATAGGCTTCGAGTTCTTACTCAGACTAAACACGAACAGCTCACTAGGAAAAAAGGAAATATATTCAACAACTTAAGCTAAACATGACAAAAACCGTAACTGTAACTAAAATACAAAATGACTTTGATATTGTTAACTTAGTAAAACTATCAGAACATTGAAAGTTTAATCAAGACAGAAAAAGCAAAATTAAATAAGTAAATAGTTGAAATAACTTAAAGATACCTTTTTCTAAGAATATACAGCCTCCAAACATTTGAAAAGATACTATATCCACCAGCTAAATGACTGAATTCAAGTGCAAACATATTTAACTACATATTCGAATATTTATTGATACATGAATTAAATCTTAAACTTTGATATTGTTTACTTCATAAAACTATCAGAACATTGAGAGTTTAATCATGCCAGAAAAAAACAAAATCAATAAGTAAATAGTTGAAATAATTTAAAGATATATTTTTCTAAGAATATACAGCCTCCAAACATTAGGAAAGATACAATATATACCAGTTAAATGACTGAATCCAAATGCAAACATAGTTAGCTACATAGTTAGCTACATATATATATATATATATATATATATATACAAACATAGTTATCTACATTAGTATATACATATATATATACTACATATTTCGAATATTTATTGATACATGAATTAATTCTTTTTACGTTATTTTCAGGACCCAGTCCATCTCAAGGAGGTAGTTTCTCTTGTCAACCGGTAGGTGGTGCTAAAATTCCGCCGGCAGAGGTCGCTGAACACGCCGAAGCCGTTGCTGATAAGTGGAGCAGTAACAATCAATCCAACATTAGCCACAAACCAATACGATGACATTCTTTCATCGATCTTTTCATCATTTCATGTAAAATAATTTAATTGTCATCGGAATTTTACATTCGATGGGAATGTGTGAAAAGCCCTGCCAAAACCGAATTTTTACTCTAGTCAATCAAATGTGTAAAAATTGTTATGAAATAAATGTGTTTTAAAATTGACCCCGACTGTTTATTTGTGATACTCAAGACTAAATTTCAAAGAAACTGAAGATTTATCAAAACAAGTAACGTAAAAAAAAAAAAAAAAATTAAGTCAATTCCTTCTTTTTTTTTTCACTCTATTGCAGAAAGTCCTTTATAAATAATTTTCATTCCTTTTTTTAAGTTTATCTCGCGCCATCTATTGGTAGATACATGCAACTTAAATGTAAAAAAAAATATTAATTAATTAAATTTAATTACTGAATTAATATTTGAAAAAAATTGTATTAACATCAAGTGTCATCCACTACAAGTTTAAAAAAATGCATTTTAGCTTGGGTAGATGAATAAAAAGTATTTTATTAACGATTGAAAATTCGAACAAGATATATATAGGGAGAGTGTGAACTAATAATATTAATTGAAAAAATTGTCAAAATTGTAATACCATTGTAGAGGTGGCCAACCTGCGGCCCGCCTTGAATATTTTTCCGGCCCATGAGATTTATCAAACTTTTACAATAAATATATTTATTTCATAATGACCAAAGTAGTGAAAAACAATGTATTAAAAAAATGCATTATGTGTGCATCCATATATTCAAAATGAACTGTTTAAATTATGAAAAAAACTAAATTTGATTTTAAAATAATATTCTTGTGATTATAGGACAGATATTGCCTGTTTTATTTATGAGTTTACAATTATGAGTTCGCAGAATAATTAAATTATATTCTGGGAACTCGAGATGCACGCGCAATTTGGAACATCTAATAAAACAGGTTCTAATGTTTCACTTTAAGTTACCTCAGTGATGCAAACCAGACTCTTAAATGAAGTTGTTAGCACTTTTGGTTCAACTTACACCTGCGAATCGATTTTTTTTTTTAAATGCAATTAGCCAAACACAAAACACGCTCAAACATAACGGACACTAACCTGCAACACTAATTACCATGTGCAAATACCCAATTGGAGATCGATTTGCAAAAGATAAGTGAAAGAGTGGAGAAAAAAAAAAAATAGCACTCGTAATTTTAATGATTTACTTGCACTTTGTACCAGATTGTACTTATAAAATTTTTTAATGATTAAAAAATTTTTACATTTCGTTTTTATTTATATATATCTTTTATATTTCGTTTTTAGTGTTATATATTTTACAATGTGTAAATGAATTTTCGTTTTTCCGTTCGAATTTGCGTTTAGTATGATTATTATTATATTACCTATGCTTACATGTAAGAATAATAGCAAACACGAAAATAACAACTCATTATGTTTCAATTTTCCTTCCAAAAAATATCTATAATGGGTCTAAATATAATAGGGGTATATAATTTTATATGCGATCCCCCGAATTTAGGATGCATTTCCAAAGTGACCCGCATGATCATTTGTGTTGGCCACCCCCTAATCTATTGCATTTATCATATTTAAATACCTTTGTTAAAGAAACAGTACAATTTAATACATTTACTACTGTGTCCAAAAAGTAAGCACAATTTTCAATTCAAATTTTCCGACATATTCAATTTTTTTTATTTTTAGGTTGTTACCACTGTCCTTCATATCTGTGTTGTGAGATGCTAAAAACTGACTGCTGCGATTTTTGAAATGTCTGAATTAATTGAGTAATGAATTGCGTTAAATTTTGTTTGCAGAAACGTATAGAATGTTGCAGAAGGTATTCGGTGAGCATTCCTATATCAATTAGAAGTAGAAGAAACAGTAAGTAGTCAATTAGAAGTAGTAAAAACAATTCAAAGAAGGCAGAGTACGTGTTGAAGACGAAGAGCCCTCTGATCGACCATCCACCCTCAACCGACGAAGCTCACGTCCAAAAATTAAAGATTTGGTGCTTGCAAACCGTCGATTTACAATTAGAGACCTTGCTGATGATGTTGAATTTCAAAAGGATCGGTCCATTCCATTTTGGACCTCAGACGCGTCAAAATCTCGATTGATACCGAAAACACTGAATGCGCCAGCTCACACGGCATTGATACTTCGTTTTTTTGCCAAAATTAAACCCATATCGTTCCACAACCACCGTCTTCACCTGATGTAGCATCGTGCTACTTCCGGCTATTCCTTAAACTCAAAAGACCACTCCGGTGACAACTTTGAGTCGATTGAAGAGACATTTCAAAAATCACCTGAATCAGTTTTAACATCTCACAATAAGCGTAACTCCAGCGTAATAAGCGTGACTCACAACAAAGCGTAACTCAATCACTACTGAATATTTTGACGTAACATTTCACACAGATGTCAAGGACAGTGCCAACAACCTAAAAACATTGAAATACCATATGTGGGAAATTTAAATTGAAAACTGGTCTTACTTTTTGGATACAGTAGTAAGTTAATATTAATACATAAATTCAAATATCTAGCTGAAAATTCATTTACATGGGTGTCCTTAAATTCTGACTCAATGGAAAGATATGAAACAATTTCATTTAGATGCCAAAAACGGAAGACACAGGTTTTCAGAATTATATTCATAAGCCACGGTTACAAGAAATACACAAAAGACTTTGAGTTTCTAAAATCGATTTTAAAATTAAAGCTTTTGGTCATCATCTGATTTATTTATATCAAAGGTTCTCAGTCTTTCGCATGTAAGTTCGAAGGATATTTTAATCGAGCAGTCATCGTAATCG
The DNA here is from genome assembly GCA_021605095.1 of Caerostris extrusa. Lineage (NCBI taxonomy): Eukaryota > Metazoa > Arthropoda > Arachnida > Araneae > Araneidae > Caerostris > Caerostris extrusa. The sequence goes on from BPLR01016882.1 coordinate 184,392, forward strand.
AATGTCAAAGAAAAAAATTATTCATTAATATATAGAATATTAAAGATATCACGATTTAATTACCAGAAATAAAAAAAATTTACGTTAATATGCTTTCCAATCATTACAAATATGACAAATTTATAGTTAGTGATTGTGAGTAGTACTTTTATGAGGCAGTGAGACATCAGTACACGTCTTTAATCCACTCCAAATATTTGAACCTGTGCCAAACTAGGCATACACCAACCAAATTATACACCTAAAAAATAAAGGAAAATGATTAAAGCATTTACATAAAAAAAAATATATTGCTACTGTCATGAATACAAACATAAAAATTTATAGCTAGTGGTTGTGAGTAGTAATTTTGAGAGGTAGTGAGACCTTTATTACAAGTCTAATCCACTCCAAATCTTTGACCTGTACTAAACTGGACATACACCAAGCGAATTTTCCACGTGAAAAAAAAAAAAAAATGATAAAAACATTCACATAAAAAAAAAAACTATATCACTACTGCCATGACTAGAAACATAAAAAATTTATAGCTAGTGGTTGTGAGGTAGTGAGACCTCAGTGCACGTCTTTAATCCACTCCAAATCTTTGGACCTGTGCCAAACTGGACATACACCAAGCAAATTTTCCACGTGAAAAATAAAAAAAATGATAAAAACATTCACAAATAAAAAACTATATTGCTACTGCCATGAATATAAACTTAAAAATTTATAGCTAGTGGTTGTGAGGTAGTGAGACCTCAGTGCACGTCTTTAATCCACTCCAAATCTTTGGACCTGTGCCAAACTGGACATACACCAAGCAAATTTCCACGTGAAAAATAAAAAAATGATAAAAACATTCACATAAAAACTATATTGCTACTGCCATGAATACAAACTTAAAAATTTATAGCTAGTGGTTGTGAGGTAGTGAGACCTCGGTGCACGTCTTTAATCCACTCCAAATCTTTGGACCTGTGCCAAACTGGACATACACCAAGCAAATTTTCCACGTGAAAAATAAAAAAAAAAAATGATAAAAACATTCACATAAAAAAACTATATTGCTACTGCCATGAATACAAACTTAAAAATTTATAGCTAGTGGTTGTGGTAGTGAGACCTCAGTGCACGTCTTTAATCCACCCCAAATCTTTGGACCTGTGCCAAACTGGACATACACCAAGCAAATTTTCCACGTGAAAAATAAAAAAATGATAAAAACATTCACATAAAAAAACTATATTGCTACTGCCATGAATACAAACTTAAAAATTTATAGCTAGTGGTTGTGAGGTAGTGAGACCTCAGTGCACGTCTTTAATCCACTCCAAATCTTTGACCTGTGCCAAACTGGACATACACCAAGCAAATTTTCCACGTGAAAAAATAAGAAAAAAATGATAAAAACATTCACATAAAAAAACTATATTGCTACTGCCATGAATACAAACTTAAAAATTTATAGCTAGTTGTTGTGAGGTAGTGAGACCTCAGTGCACGTCTTTAATCCATTCCAAATCTTTGGACCTGTGCCAAACTGGACATACACCAAGCAAATTTTCCACGTGAAAAAATAAGAAAAAAATGATAAAAACATTCACATAAAAACTATATTGCTACTGCCATGAATACAAACTTAAAAATTTATAGCTAATGGTTGTGAGGTAGTGAGACCTCAGTGCACGTCTTTAATCCACTCCAAATCTTTGGACCTGTGCCAACTGGACATACACCAAGCAAATTTTCCACGTGAAAAAAAAAAAAAAAAAAAAATGATAAAAAAACATTCACATAAAAAACTTATTGCTACTGCCATGAATATAAACTTAAAAATTTATAGCTAGTGGTTGTGAGGTAGTGAGACCTCAGTGCACGTCTTTCATCCACTCCAAATCTTTGGACGGGTGCCAAACTGGACATACACCAAGCAAATTTTCCACGTGAAAAATAAAAAATAAAATGATAAAATCATTCACATAAAAAAACTATATTGCTACTGCCATGAATACAAACTTAAAAATTTATAGCTAGTGGTTGTGAGGTAGTGAGACCTCAGTGCACGTCTTTAATCCACCCCAAATCTTTGGACCTGTGCCAAACTGGACATACACCAAGCAAATTTTCCACGTGAAAAAAAAAAAAAAATGATAAAAACATTCACATAAAAAAACTATATTGCTACTGCCATGAATACAAACTTAAAAATTTATAGCTAGTTGTTGTGAAGTAGTGAGACCTCAGTGCACGTCTTTAATCCACTCCAAATCTTTGGACCTGCGCCAAACTGGACATACACCAAGCAAATTTTCCACGTGAAAAAATAAAAAAAAAATGATAAAAACATTCACATAAAAAAAACTATATTGCTACTGCCGTTAATAGAGACATAAAAATTTATAGCTAGTGGTTGTGAGTAGTACTTTTGTGAGGTAGTGAGACCTTAGTGCACGTCTTTAATCAACTACAAATCTTTGGACCTGTGACAAACTGGACATACACCAAGCGAATTTTCCACGTGAGAAAATAAATGAAAAATGATTAAAACATTCACATATGAAAACCACATTGCTACTTTCATGAATACAAACATAAAAATGTATAGCTGGTGATTGTGAGTAGTACTTTTGTGAGGTAGTGAGACCTCAGTACACGTCTTTAATCCACTCCAAATCTTTAGACATGTGCCAAACTGGACATAAACCAAGTTAATTTTCAACGTGAAAAAAAAAAAAAAAAGGAAAATGATTAAAACATTTACATAAAAAAATATATTTCTACGAATAAGAATATAACAAATTTATAACTAGTGGTTGTGAGTAGTACTTTTGTGAACAGCGAGATCTCCGTAGACGTTTATAATAAGAAGTTCCAAATCTTTTGATCTGTGCTAAACAGAACATAAACCAAGCGAATTTTCCACGTGAGAAAATAAAGGAAAATGATTAAAACATTCACATATGAAACCACATTGCTACTGTTATGAATACAAATATAAGAATTGTATAGCTAGTGGTTGTGAGTAGTACTTTTGTGAGGTAGTGAGACCTTAGTACACGTCTTTAATCCACTCCAAATATTTGAACCTGTGCCAAACTGATATAAAGCAAGGGTATTTTCCAGGTGAGAAAATAAAAGAAAGATGATTAAAGCATTTACATAAAAAGCTATATTGCTACTATAATGAATACAAACATAAAAAATCTATAGCTGGTGATTGTGAATTGGTACCAATAATTGCAATCCTGATCTGCTATTAATCCAAGAAACTCATCATTCCCGTAATCGTAGTCCATTTATCCCAAATACTTCATAGAAACGGTGGAAGTCAATCCCCCAGACCTCGTGGAGTCGTAAATATTTCAGCTATTTTCATAAAAAATAATATCCCGCATAATAACATCACACCTAATAACAGACATTCAAGCAACAGTACTCAATATTAAAACTAATCATTTCAACAATCTAGCAATAGTCTCTGCTTGTGCAAACAGTGCCATCCGTGAAAACCCAGAGTCGAAGCGAGGGTGGAGTTGAATAGTGTCTGTAAAAAGAGAAGTTGTGTGGCTAGACCATCCTCGAGTGTGATGGCTGCCTAAATAAATGAGAAATTATTACAGTCCACATCGTGTTTTTATTTGTGCGAGTGAGCTATCGAACATTTGTGGTCCGTCGAGCCGGAGTGGATTAGTGACATTCATAACAGTGAAACTGTGATCCATTGGACTTTCGCGAAAGTTTGGCTGCAGTCTATGGATGAGTTCGGCAGGTGAAGTCTTTAATAATTCTAATGTTGGACATTTGGCTTGATTCAGTGCCTATTATTGAAGTATAGTGTGTCTATTATTGTTTAATTTGCATTGTCGGTTGTTTAGTTTTTTTTTTTTTTTTTTTTTTAGGTGTTTAGTTGCTTTTGTTTGCTGTGTTGAATTAAAGTTCCAGTTTCATAGTTATTGTTAAGTTCTGGAGTGCATTGCTTTAGTGTAATTTTAATATGAATAAACAATGGCTGTTAAGTTGAATCTTAAGAAGGGTGCGATAATTGGAGTAGAGATGGGCTTAACTATTCCAGACAATGCTCGGAAAATAGACTTGATTAACTTAATCGAATCCAATGATGTCTATAAAAACAAATTGAGATACTGTGCAATCTTGTTAATGATATTTTCGAAGAAAGGAGGGAAAAGAACGAAAATCCGAGAGGGATAAACGAGGATGAAATAAAATTAGAAATAAAAAAATTAAGTTAGCCAAACTTGAAAAAAGAGTTAGAACTTGCGAAAATGAAAGGGGATTCAGCTAACATTTCCCAAATTAACGATAATGAAGAAATGAGTGATGATTTGGAGAATTTAGTCGGGAGTGTTAGAACACTAACTATTCCAGTGCCATCGAAGTCAGAGTCCTTCAACCTTTTCCTTAATTCATCAGGAAAAGCTTTTAGGATTAAAAATGCCCCAGAGGAGTTAAAAACGGAAATTCTTATAAACTTACTGGCCGAGAGAGTAGGAAATTTATTTATGCATGTTGAAGAATAGGATATTAATAGTACGAGAAAATTAAATCCTTTGTCCTGAAAAAGTTCCAACCAACCCCTTTGAGCGCTTGAATCAATTAAAAAATCTCACGAGTTACCATCTGAAAATTATGTGCAATTTGCATCTAGAGTGGGTGCAATGTTTCAGTATTATGGCCAATTGAGAGGGTATCGAAATTTAAAGAGCTATACGAATTAATCGTTTCCGATCAAATCTTAACATCCCTTGAAACAGAATTAATGAGGTATATCAGTATAAAACAAGGGGAAACGTGATTCAAGCCTCAGCCAGTGGGAAGAGAATTAGATCTGTACATAGCTTCAAAAAAGTGAAAACAAATCATGACAACACTTATAATAGATTTGTAAAAAGTAATCGTGGAAAACGACCTTTTAAAACTACAGCTAAAGTGTTTCTTTCTGAAACCATCAAAACTTCAAAGTGCATATTCTGTGAACAAAATCATCCTGTTTACAAATGCCCTAGTTATAAAAACCTTTCTGTGAATTGAGGTTATTAAAAAACAATCTATGCTTTAACTGCATTTCTTGGAATCACAGAGTAAAGAACTGTAAATGAAAATATACTTGCTCGGAATGGGAAAGAGACGCCATGCTACCCTCCATTTCAATCAGAACCCAATAAACCAATCAATCCAAAGTAGGAGGGGAACTACAGAAAATGAACTTTCTCCCTCCGCAAATGAGTTTAGGCCAAGTATGAGTCATGAAAATAGTCTTTAAAGTGCAACATGTACTTCATGTAGAAAGAAGAATGTTATATTGAGTACGGCCATCTGCTTCATTTCTAATATGACAGATTTATTTCCATTCAAAACCTTGCTGGATTTTTGCTGGTACATTGTTTTGTACTTCCCTACACATTTCACTAAATAATGTGCAGACACCCCACAGTTGAAGAAAGAGAAAATAAACGTAGCTGTCACTGGTTTGAATTGTTCTCGATTGACGATTAAATCAAGAGTTGCTACATCAATTAGCAATAAAGAAAGAAGTTTTGCTCATGAATTGGATTTTTAGTAGTTCCAAAGATCACCAAAGATTTAATTCCACCAAGAAAAATAGAAATAAGTGAAGATTATTTGTGTAATTAGTCTCTAAAGCAAATGTTGCATCCATAAAGCCAATTTCTATCCCTCGTCTGGAATTACAAGATGCGATTTTGCTCGTTTCATTACTATAGGCTGCTTTCAGTGCTCTCGAAATGAGCATCCAAGATGCTGAGATACATGCATGGACTGATTAAAAAAAATAGTTCTATTGTTGCTTTTTTCCCATCCAAAACGATTGAAAATTTTCATAGCTAATAGAACATCTAAAATATTGGAAACCCTTCCCGCTAATTCTTGGCATTACGTGTCGTCTACAAAAGAGCCGAGGCCCAACAGGTCGCCGAAGCCCAGCAAGCAGCTGCCGCTGCCGTCACCCTTCACCTCCTGCCCTGCCTCAATCACCACAGGGCACCGCTCCTGCCACCAAAAGGAAGGCACCCGCCTCTCCAACACCTGACTCTGATGGATTTACCACCGTCACCACCAAAAAGGATAGGAAACGGGTAAATATGGCTGCATTTACCCTTTTACTAACACCCCTAACTCTTCGATGGCTGCTGACAAAAATGTGAGCACTCCACTTAACTTTCTACTTAGGATCTGTCATTTCCCAGCTTGCTGGAAGACTGCCGTAGTATGCCCCATTCCGAAGAGGACGGATTCCGAGTCGAGATCTTGAATAGAGCGGACGTGTCACACAGCCGCTCCTCATACTCAACGGAATTTTTCGATTTTTCGAATATTGGATACTTTTGTTCTATTTTAGCTTTTGCTAAATTTTTTCCTGATACTGCTGAATTTTTGTTCCTTTAATAGGAAACCATGAGTCAGTTACAAACTGACAATCCGGTGGAGGACCCTCCGCCCCGACAACGCCGACTATTTACATCAGCTCTCCCGCCAGTCCGGCAATGAATCAAGACATGGAAACGAACTCTAACATCGAAATTAAATCACCGGCACCACTAATGAAGGAAATATCCGATGAATTTGTTCTGATCAATCAGACAGTCCTTCGACACGCCGCTAACTACAAGGAGCGACTAACACAGTCAGCCTGCAAAATCAGGAAGTTAGCGTTAGATGACCCATCAGCCGCATCGCTACACGCCGAAATGGCTGACATTTATAAACAAATGGACCTCTTCAAATTCGAATATGGAATAGCAATGTTCCAAATTCCATCGGTCACGGAAATCGATGACCGCTGCATACGTGCACAGCACGCCAGAGATGAACTGTCTACAGCGAATTCTCCAGCTGTACCAATTCTCGACGATTCCATTCCAGTCTCTAAAGCAGCTAATGCAACGAGAAAGACTAAGCGACCTGCCGACATAGACGGGTTTGCCGCGCCCTCCAAGCATCTAATTGCTAAACAAAAATGAAGATTCAAAACTCAACCCTGCCACTCCGAAACTCTTTCGCCGCGGTGGGTAATATCAACTCTATCCCGGAGCTGAATGAGGACGCCACAGTTATCGCGAAACCACCTCCAATCTTTTTTCCAGCCGAAACAAGACTGGGATCAAATCTTAAATGTGCTAAGACGGAAGTACCTCTCCTGGAGTGCAGATATACAGGAGGTTTATGAAACTCCAAACCCTAAACGATGATGACTTCCGCAAGCTAACAAAATTTATGGACAATAGAGGACTCGACTTTAAGAGTTACTCCCTCCGTGAAGAGAGACCGTTAAAAGTCGTAATTCGTGGCCTACCTGCAAGCACTAATATCCCAAACATCATCAGCGAACTCGCTGAGGAGGGATACGAAATCACCAAAATCTCACGGTTATCAAAGTACCGAACCAGGGAACCTATGCCCCTTTTTTACGCGCAAGTAAAAAAGTCTCCATCAGCTGACGGAATATACAACGTCACAGAGATCCTAGGCGCACAGGTGTGCGTAGAGGCATACCGTGGACGCCCCGGCCCCAGCCAATGCTGGAATTGCCAGGGCTATTTCCATTCGTCTGAGGTTTGCGGCTACCCACCAGGTGTTCGATGTGCCGGCACTCACAAGGCAGAACACTGCCAATTGACCAACGGACCAAGCAGCTACAAGATGTGTGAACTGTGCGGTGGGATCACGCTGCCAACTGGCGAGGCTGCCCCAGATGCCCGGGCTCAAAAAAAAAAGTAAAAGAAAACACAAGTGAAGAAGAAAACAACGCTCCACCTCCACCTGTATCTAATGACTTCTCATTTGCAAACATCGCGGCGGGCCAACAAAGACGAGCGCCCTTCAATCAACCCCCAGCAAAGACTGAACCGGCATGCCTGCGCCATGCCAGCCACCAAAGGCTCCCGCGGCAGCGCCCGCGAAACCACAGACAGCTCCCACTCCTCCCCGTCCCCAGCCCCACCTGTCAGCCACTGCGCCCGATCTCATCGGACAACTTGATAAAAATACATGCAACAGGGCATGGATGGACTACACTGGCTCAAGGCTTTCCAGGTTTGTCTGCCTCAACTGAAGAATGAAACAGAGGTCGCACACTAGAGCGCTGCTCATCTTTGAAACATGTTGGCATATCGTCGACGAGCAGCGTTAATTAATGTTCAACGACAATTTGGAACTTCTCAGGATTGCCACCTGGAATGCAAATGGTTTGCGTTCCAAAATCAACGAGGTAAGAGAATTTTGTTCTGAGTATAACCTTGATGTTTTTTGGTCCAGGAAACTAAATTAAGACCTGGAGAGACCCCACTGATCGCAAATTATCGATTCTATCGTTTTGATAGAATCAATCAAAATTCTAATGTAAGCGGAGGCACCTGCATATATGTTAAAAGTAGTATCAGGCACCATGAACTACCTGCCTTGAAATGAAATCAAGTATAAGGTAGCCATGATTCAATTTAATCTTAATGATTTTCCCCCATCATCATCGCTTCGACTTACGTCGCACCTCACAACCCAGGTGGATACCCGGTGGAGGATATTGACAGGATTTCTGAAATCTGGACCCAATGTGATTTTAGCTGGCGACGTGAACGCTTTCCACTCTAGTTGGAATTTCGGACGTTCAAACCAAAATGGATTTAAATTGAACAAGTATCTGAAATTGCAAAGAGGATTGGAAGTCGCCCCCCCCAGACCAACTAGATTTAATATTGCTAGTAACCGCATGGGAAATGTCCTTGATTTTGGCATTTTTAAATTTATTCCTTTTAAATGTGAAGTTGAGGTGATTAATGAACTCGATTCTGATCACCTCCCCGTTTTGTTTACCTTTGAAACCAGCGTAGAATCATTGAAAGGTCCAGTTCAGCTTTTGATCAATTGGGAGGACTTTGGCTATGTGCTAAGCACTAAGCCTCTCCCTAACTTTACATTTAAGCGAACCCACTGACGCGGACCGACTCATTTCTGATTTATAATTTTCACTGCAAGGAGCTCTTAGAGACTCATCGAAACCAAGATTTAAACCTCCACCTGTTAGGTTTCCAAGCGAACTTAAAAATGAAATCAAGTATAAGAATGCACTACTTCGGTTCTGGCAAGAGTCTAGAGATCCGAACGCCAGAGCCGATTATTACAGACAAATGGCAATAGTTAGATTGATGACAAAAAAAATTCTCTCAGCAACGATGGGAACATTCCATTGAGGCCATGACGCCTCAAACAACACTATTTAGACGAACGTCTTTGTTGCGTAAACCATTTACCAACATACCACCACTAATACGCTTTAACAGATCTTCTGCTTACGCACCTGAGGAGAAAGCCGAGCTTTTAGCTGATAGCCTACAACTTCAGTTTGAAACTAACCACGACGTTGAAGATACTAGTTTCTTCAGTCGTACTAACACCACAGTAGCAGACTTCCTTCAACAACCACACGTAAATAATATCAGTAACGTCAGTCCAACGAAAGTCTGTGAATTTATTAGGAAAATTAAACCCAATAAGTCTCCTGGGATTGATCGCATTAGTAATCGCATGCTGAAATCGCTTCCATATACTTATGTGATACTGATCACTTATCTGATTAATTTCTTAATCGATAAGTGTTATTTTCCTCAGAGCTGGAAAACTGCCATAGTAATTCCTATTCCAAAACCTGATAGCAATAGGGCCTACCCCCAAAATTACCGTCCAATCTCACTACTCAGTGGAGTGAGTAAAATATTCGAATATACGATTCTTAAGCGCCTGGATCAGCACTGCACAAACCATAACATCCTCATTCCTGAGCAATTTGGGTTCAGAACTCAACTTAACATTTCTCACCAGCTCTTACGTGTTAACGAGCTAATCCATGATGGCTTTATCAATCGTAAATCTAAGGGAATATTATTTCTGGACGTAGCCAAAGCCTTCGTTAAAATTTGGCATAATGGCTTATTACTCAAGCTCATGCGACTTGAATTCTCACCCCAGTTCATTAAAATTATTCACTCTTATCTCGCTTTGCGTAATTTCAGAGTGCGAGTGGGAGGGATCATTTCAAGCGATCATCCAATCAGGAGCGGAGTACCACAGGGTTCACTGCTCTGTCCCAAATTGTTTTTAATCTCTGTGAACGACATTCCTAAGCCAGAGTTCTGTAAACTGGCCATGTTCGCAGATGACACAGCTATAATTGCACAGCACAAAACACCAAACTCCGTCGTTGCTTTGTTAAATAATTATATTCCTCGCTTGGAAAGTTGGTTGACTACCTGGAAGATTAAAGTTAATCCTACCAAAGTGCGTGTCTCCTGTTTACACGTAAAAAGAACATTGGTTCTATTTTGAATGCCACCCTTTTCGGCCAGCCAGTCCCCTGGGTTACTGAGTACAAGTACCTGAGGTTAGTTTTGACTCAAAATTATCATTTAAAACCCATTTTACCAAAGTAGTTGCAAAAGCAACTGCTGCTAGCGTTAAGCTAAAAAGCTTTATTTCTCGAAAGAGCAGGCTAGCGATCAGACACAAGGTTCTACTTTACAAATCAATCCTTCGACCAATTCTCTTATATGGATGTCCTATTTGGGCGTCCTCCTCAATCGCAAATCTTAAGAAGCTCCAAGTTTTTCAAAATAAACAGATAGCTATGATAATCAACGCTCCGTGGTTTGTTAGAAGGAAGCAACTCCACAGAGACCTAGATATAGAACCCATTATGGACTATATTTTCAAAATTTCAAAGTTTTTTCATTCAAAATGCCCTCAGATCCGTAACGAAGCGATCAGGCAAATACCTGTATACCATCCAGGTGTGGCTAGCTCCAGGAAGAGACCTAGAGCTATCTATGATACGCACTGGGAATCTTTCCCGGCATTGAAAAGGCTTTGTGGAATTTATTCTGCAACGTCCGATTCTACAGCTGTGGCTGTGGTCTAGTCACTCCGATCACTTCAAGCGAATCTGAGCTGCAACTTTTGGCATTTAAATCTTTAATTATTTGCTACGATGTGCACCTTAACTTTGAACATGGCTATCTGACTCTTAATTGTAATTTAAAATTTTTTGTTTGTAAACTTTTAAATGGATCATTTGCTTTTTAATAATAACTTTTAATTTTCTAATTGTTTGCTCACTATTAATTAATTTAATAGTTTATCTTAAGAATTTAGCTTTTGTTTACTTTTCGTCAAGCTTGGTATACTGTTTAAATTTTTAACTTCGAACCTAACTTTGTTTTGTTTTAATTGAATGTCTCACTGTTAATTCAATAGTTTTGATAATTAATTAATTTTAAACTGCTCTCTATCACGCAACACCTGTTTATTATCTATATATGTAACGAAATAAAAATGTATTTTTCCCAACTTCGGCTGGGTTTTTAAGAATGCACACCAAAGGACTGATGGCGCAACTGTCGGCGAGCCAGTCAAACAGCAACTGATATTGTTTTTTGTATAGTTTTTATGCTGTTATCATAATCCTTTTATCTTATCATTTTCTTAGCTTTTAAAATTTTTAATTTTAACTTTAATCTTGAATCTTTTTTTTTTTTTGGGGGGACATCGTCAACGGACTCCTAATTGTGCCTATAGCTTTAGCTTTTTCGATCTCTTGCTTTAATTGTTCTCAAGCAGGAGATGTTTTTCCTAAATTTTAATTGTTCTATTTTTATTTATTAATATTCTATATTTTAAGCAACTACATTTTATGCAAATTTTCTAACTAAATTAAGATGTGGAGGTATTGTGGTTCTTAAAACCACCTAGGAACTCCGTAACAGGTACGCCCGTTGCCAGTTGCCCAACTCTCAGTGCTTAAACTTCCTTCCTTTTCTCTTTATTTTCGCTCTTTTCTTATCAACTTCTCACTATATTTTACACAGAACACAAGTAACTACGACTGTATATATTGTAAATACGTCTTTTTATGCAATCAAAAATATAAAATCACCTGCGCGTGACCACCAGTTCCCACCTGCGAGTAGATGATTCAATTTTTTATATTCCCTTCTGTAACTTCCCTTTATTTTAAATAAATCCGCGTCCTCGCCGATACCCCGAGATCAAGTCACGTAAGTACTATAAAGCCCATCCCCCTCCTTAATTATTATTCGTTTATAATTAATTTGCATATTCGATTTTATTTTCCTCTACTAGTAAATGGAGATAAATGCCTTTTGTCCCCGGAACCCTTCTCCTCATCCAATGCAGATAATTCATCATTATCAGTGCCCTGCATCATCTCTGTTGTAATGAAATAGAAGAAAGTTTATAGTCTTTAACACTGATAAGACAATATATAGATACGAACGATACTGATAGATGATGTGATTTGACTTCATTATACTCCTTTATTGAAATTTGATGAACATGATTTCATTTCTAAAGTGAAGAGAAGAATAAATTTCCAAACGTATCTACAAATACGTAAGCAAAATTTTTGTGCAATATCAATACAAATCAGCATATATTTCTTTTTTAAAAATTGAATGGTTAAAGTGGTTTTATTTTACACTCATATCCATAAATTAAGGATAAGGAAGTTCAGGCAAAGAACGAGTCAGAAGAAAATCAAATTTGACTTATTTGTAAAGTCTATTTATTACACAAAAGGTAAAGAGCAAAAAAGATGGACACATTCCGGAAAGACTTTTAGAGAAAACATACTCATTTGCATGTTGTATGATTTAATGTTATGAAACTCCCACATAGTAATGTGACTATCAATGTGAGGTGTATATACATGTTGCTAGAATAATCGAATCTCCTTGTTTCTGAAACTCACTAATTGCATCAGGAGATTTCAGTTACTGATATGGACAGATAAGAAGCCAGGGACAATGATCAATCCAGGACTACCATCACACTTGCAGATGCAAACGCAGTTGCCAAAAGCCGATTAATTCCTCATAACTTTAAGAAGCAACTAATCACGGACTTTAACTGTCCTAGAAAGTTGACATCAATTATTAGCAGACTCAGAACTAATCATTACAGAGGGATTAAGATTCTCCCAGACAAGACCAGGGCTTTTTCAATCACCTGCAGAAATTGCCCCAACGCTTTCTAACACCTAAGCACATTCTAGAGCGCCCAGCACTCACTCCCCATGTTTTGCAATTGGCTATGGTGCCAATCGAGGCCAATTTAACAGAAGTCCTGTATAGTGAAGCGACGCCGTTGCTAGCGACCGCTATCGTGAAGACTCTTGACTTGATCTGACTTTAAGAATACATTCATGTCCATAAATAAAGGATAATGAAGTTCAGGCAAAGAAAGAGACAGAAGCAAAACAAATTTGACTTATTTGTAAAGCCTATTTATTAAACAAAAGGTAAAGAGCAAAAAAGATGCTATATGTTTGACATAATTAATAAAAATTGCGATTTTTACTCCCTGGAGCAAATTTCAAAAAGAACCTATTTACAAAAAAAACAGTATAACATGGTTAGTATGATGGTTAATATGGAGTATGTCTCCCGGACGATGCAATACAGGCCTTACAACGCCTAGGCATGCTGAGTATCAAATTATCAATCTGATTTTGGGGAATATTACACCACTCATCAAGCAATGCCCTTCGAAGTTCCGGTTAACAGGTGGGAGGGGGTTGACGGGCTGCAATTCGTCGGCCAAGCATATCCCAGACATGCTTTATTGGATTCAAGTCCGGTGAGTATGCTGGCCATTCCATACGGGTGATATCCTCCAATTGAAGGCATTCGTCTACAATATTTGCACTGTGAGGACGGGCGTTGTCATCCATAAACAGAAATTCAGCACCCATGGCGCCCCGAAACAAACGTACATGTTGTTCCAGAATGACATTCCGATAGATGTGGCCTGTCATCGTTACACTCTGAACATGCAGGTCAGTACTGGAACCAAGAATAATTCCTCCCAAAACGAGCCATCCTGCACCACCGTAACGGTGTCGTTCAATGGTGTTCTCTTGGCGGTAACGGGTACCTGGCGCTCTCCATGTGAAAGTCCAGCGAGAATCAGACTGCAAACTAAACCTGGACTCGTCGGAAAACATCACACAAGACCACTGTTGCGGTGTTCACAATGCATGCTCTCTACTCCAAGTTAATCGCAGGCGACAGTGAGTTGCGGTAAGTGGAGCACATCTGACAGGCCTACGAGCATATAGACCAATGTGCCTAAGCGTCTGTACACGGTCTGCCTTGAAACTGTCGTACCGGTAGCTGAAGAGACAGGTCTGATGCTGTGCTCTGTCTATTTCTTTTGGCAGTAACTGCTAAATACCGGTCCTCATTCGGCGTTGTAACTCGGGGGCGACCTGTGCTGTAACATCTACTCACATTACCATCATCTTGGAATCGTTGCCAAAGCCTGGAGATGACACTCTGGGCGATTCAAGTTCCTCGGATACTTCCAGCTGCGTACGTCCACATTCCAGTCGTCCGATAATTCTATCACGTAAAAAATCATCCATCCAATTGCTTCCTTTGTGCCATAACTATGCTGTTATTGCACTGAAAGGCTTTTAAAGCGCTTGTGAACAATTTTACTTCTTTACCACCATTCCTTATATACCCCTCTCTTACACCGTCGTCATTGTGACGTACTATCTGCGCCATCTGGTGGTTTCCTGTAATTTGCATATTCTTCTTCAAGATGTGTGTGATAATTTTACAGGTGAAATTTTTATTTTAGAGTTCAATTTCTGTGTGATTCTGAATTATCCTTAATTTATGGACATGAGTGTAAATTGATTATTATTAAATTATTGAAAAAATTTCAGTAAAATTATGATTTTTTACTAAAGAAATAAAAATAATAATAAATTGCATTTGACTTCTTTAAATAATACATTTTACTTTTTCTTTAAATTTTATTTCTGTGCAAACATTCATTTATCACATAAAAATTTATATTAAATAATTACATGTGTTTTCAATGGGGAATATGAAGAAGTTAGTTTTTATAAGTTTGATCAGTATATTTTGATAAAACTGATATGAACTTGCATACTGTTTTTAAAGTATAATTCAACAGTAGAAAAACCATCACATTGAAAAGGAAAGGGAACATTTAATGTAAGTTATAAAATCACATGATATCATTGAAAAATTTGTATTTAAACTTCTTATAAACACTAAAAAAAATTTAAATTGGGATTAAAAGCTTTATCCAATTGAACAATAATCATTTTATATTTAACTAAGCAATTATGATGACATATTGTTAGAAAGCATTGAAAGTTAAAAATGTCTCTAATTTCTGAATAGATTTAAGTTTACATTCATAATAGTATTGCTTAATATGATTCTTTGGTTTTTCTTGAACTGCATTCATAATTAGTATTGCAAATAAATCAATTCACTACATTTTAGTTAAACAGAATCATGTTAAATAAAAGAAACAAATATTTTTAAATAAGTTATCAATTAAAAAAAACACCCCAATCATTTAGATAACAAGAGAATCATAAAAATAATAATAATTTTCAAGTCCTCTAAAAGTTATAGAGAATAATCATCACACTACAGAAGTACTCTAGATAACGTCTTTATTTTTTGTCTTTAAATTATTTGATGCAAATTTTGTGAAACATTTATTATTATTTTTTAATGAAATTTCAGGCATTAATGCAATTACATTCCATTACCTGATTTTTTCCTTTTGCTTTCATACAGACATATTTGTTTCATTACATTGTTTTAAATGTAAATAATTAACACATCAACCATGTTATTTTCTTTTAAAATGTCCAGAATATTGTTATTCAGAAAATTTTTATTAAATAACATATTTTACTATACATTAAGTTCTTGTTTATTGTCTTATATGAGAATATATTTTGAAGTAATTTATAATGAAATAGGAGAAGAAATTTTGTTATAGTTAGCACTGATATCATTATGCTAAGTGGAATTCAGTACACAAGATTTTATTTTAAAAGTGAACAGAAGAATAAAAATCCACATGTGTTATTACAAATGCTGAAATGGAATTTTTATGCAACTCAGGAGATTTCCGTCTATATAATTAAAAAAAAATTAATGTTTAAAATAGTTTTTTATTTTTATGAAGTTTTTGAAAAGGATTTCATAAATGTTAGTATTATTTATTAGAGGAATAAAAACGGTTATACATTGCATTTGACTTCTGTAATAGCTTCAATCTTCATTTAAGTTTTGTAAAATATTTGAAATCAGTTGATGAAAAATTGTCCTTCGTGATAGTTAATTCTTTTTTCTTATATATGCTATTTGTTCGTTTAATTTTTTGTTCTTGCATCAATTTATGTGTTTTCACATTCAGAAATGTAAAAGTCATTACATTGAAAAGAACAAGAGTGAATCATTTTACTTGAGACCATTTTTTAAAAAAATGCATTTAAAATTTTTGTGAATCATGCTATTTGTATTCAAAGCTTCATGTAATTGAACTGTCATATTTTTCGACTGTTTTCAAACATGGTTTAAAATTGGTATTGGAGGTTAAAAATTTGCCTCTAATTATCGAAAATTAATTAATTAAATTTCGAGTAATTTATCGTGTAAATTAATTAAATTTAACAACAAAAATTTTATAACTTAATATCATTTTTTCACCTTTCTTACACTACATTAATATTTAATACTTACACTTACTACACACACACACTTATTAATATTGCAAATAAATGAATTCATAACATTTTAGGTTGATAGGATTTTGTTAGTAAATAAAACAAAAATATTTTCTTAATATGCTAATAAGAAAAGAAACATAACTATCATGTCCTTAACAAAAAAAACAAACAAAAAAAAAAATCATATTAAGAGAAATAAACCATTTTTTAACTCTCCTGAGAAAATAATCATGTTTTATAAAGTGAGTTATTTTGTGCAGTTATTTTATGCAATACTTATACAATAATACAATAATATTTTGTGCAATATCAGTACATGTCTGTATATATATATATATATATAATTTTAAAATGGAATGTTTAAAATGATTTTATTGTAGATTGATAATTAATAAATTCTTGGAAAGGATTTCATTAAAATTATAATTATTTACTAGAGGAATAAAAAGTATAAGTGGTATTTGACTTTTACAATAACTTCAACTTTAAATTTCACTCTTCTTAATTTTTTTTTTTTTCTGTGCAAATAATCACTTAAGTTTAACCTCTTTAATAGTATTAGTTAATATAATTCCCTCACTTTTTCTGTACTATATTTATGTTTAATATTACAAATAAAGCAATTCACTCCATTTAGTGTCAACATCGTCATGTTTGTAAATAAGACAAAAAAATATTTTTTTTAATAGGCAAGTAATAAAAAACATGATAATCATGTCCATAACAAAGAATCATAACGAAATACAATTTTTTTTACATTCCACTGAAAGGTATGAGAAAACTATTATATATATTTACAAAAATTTAAGTTTCTTCCCAATTTAAAGTTTTTTTTTTTTCTCAACTTGAACTTAAAAGAATATATATATATATATATTAGACTTAATTGATTCTCTCTGATAAAAAATCTTTATTGTACTTTATGTTCAGATTATTTAATGCCATTGTACTACCATTATATTAATGATTATAATTATTTTTGAAAAATTTAATTATTGTCAAAAAAGAAAATCTTGGCCATTAGCACAATCACATTTCATAGCTTAAGTTTTTATTTATATTAAATTTTTGGTTTTATTTCCAAAGGATTTGCGTGAAGATAATTATTTTATATCAAATATAAGTAATAAATAGATAAATTAAACATATACATAAACAGAAATAGATGTTTAATTGCAACCATTTTCTATGAAAAATATTACAGTTCATATTACATTGTTCCTGTATATTAGCATACATAAAGATATATTCAGAAATACATTTACATTAATGTTGAAGAAATTCGTAATTAGTTGCACTGATATCATCATTTTTTTTTTTTTTAAACATGATTTCAAAATAATAAGTATCCACATGTATGTTACTAATGTATTGTACTAATGTTTTAATGAAATCTTCATGCAATTTCAATACATTTCTGTAAGTATTTAAAAAAAAAAGAACAGAATTTTTAAATGGTTTTATTTTAGATTAATTTTTATTAAATTATTGAAGTGAATTTCATTAAAATTAGGATATTTTACATTACAAACAATAAAATGAAATAACATTTCTTAGGTTTCTGACATAGTTATTGAAAATGCAAATTTCTTTAATGATAATATGGCATCAAATGCTTTGAAAATAAAATAGGCATTTCTATAATTTCTGAATGAATTAGTTAATCTTCGGGGAAAAAATGCAGATTAATCATTGTCTTTGGTCTCATAGTGTAAACAAAAACACACCAAATTAATAAATCCAAGGAAAATTGTATTTAAAACCTTTAAGTCCAATATTAAAAAGAAAATGATTTTATTTCTAAAATGTACTGTCTATTTATAATGCATTTTGAGAAGAGAACAAAAAAATAGTATTATAAATGTCTTGTAAATTAAATGTTCTTGGATTTAAACTTAAAATATTAATAATGATAATAAAACCCAGAATACTACATTTTAAAAGAATAGACTTTGCATTCTTATAAGTACATTAAATTGGTTAAGATTCCAGTTTTTCTTTTTCAAGTAATTTTCTTATGTTATTTTAGGTTTTGTCCATTTTCAGTGAATAAAATTAATAAAATGTTTACTAATTATTTAAACAAAAATAAACTGACATCTTCTAACTATTATAAAAGATTACAGTTGTTATCTAATTTTCTTAATGTAATTTCCACAATTGCTCATATGAAGTATCCAATAAAAAAAAAATAAATTTATGATTCTTCCTTAATCATCAGAACCCAAGTGTACCACAATATTTAAAATAAATGAATAAAATAAGTGTTGGAAACTGTTAAATGTGTACATTGAAAAATGTTACAGCTACACAGTAAAAATACAACTAATTATAGCATTATTTAAATGTTTAATTGAATTAATTTTTTTTTAAATGTAAAGTGTTTTGCTATAATTTTTTATGTAATCTCTGTTGGACAATTTTTATATTTGTAATACATTTTAATACTGATATGCTTATGTAATGCATTATTTTTTATTCTATTATAGCAGAGATAAACAGATAGCAGCCTGCCTTATCCTCTATCATTTTTATTTTAAAAAGTCATGTTATCGAAATTTAAAAAAACACATATTTCTGACTGGCACACAAGAATTTCAATTCTGTTAACTACCAATATATCAACCAGCACTCAATGTTTGTTTCAAGAATTTCACTATACCATTTATGCTATAATTAAAAAGATAACAATAATAATTGGGCTCAATAAATATTTTAGCTGTGAAAATTAATAAATAGAAAATTAGAAACCATTCCAATAATTATTTTTACTCTTAGTTACTACAAGAACACAAGCAACAAACTTTAAATAAAACATTTTTAAATTGAATGCATTTATTTTCTAAAATTTGAGTTTCTCGACTCATTCTAAATTTTGTTTGTGTTTCTTTCCAATTCGAAAAGATAAATCGATTCAATAATAATCCAAACAAAAACAAAGCAAAGGTAAAACAAAGAAATTCAATGCACCATTGACCGAGTAGTTTTATTTCTTTTAAAACAATATTTTACATTTCTTGTTTCCCTAACTATAAAAATCAAGTTTGATTTCTTGCTTTTACTGTGAACGTAACAATGACTTTTATAATAATAACTTTTATAATAATAACTTTTATAATAAAATTATTATTATTATATATATATATATATAATAATTTGATGATTCAAATATTTTTGAAATTGAATTCCTTTATGATTTCTTTATTTGATCATTTCATTAAAACATTTACTAAAATTATTTGTTTGTGAAATGCAATTTATATTTAAAATTGGCTTTCCTGGTTTTCTCTTAATAAAATTTTCATTTTTAAAAACGTTTAAAATTAATTTCATTGTTTATTAAATATAATTTTTAAAATTTTATTTAAGTATAAAAAATCAGTTTTTCTTTTAAAAAAATAACAATTTCACATATAAATTTTAAGAAAATTCAGATTAATTATATTCAATGTAAAATTCTATAATAGATTTTTTAACTGATAACATCAAGGTTACTGGGGGCACAACTGTTGGTAACTGCTACAATTTGAGAGTAGAGAATTAATATCTCACAAAATACATATTATTTACATGATGTTTATAAACGAAACCAAAACTATTTTACACAATCTACATTAAATAAGATCCTAAGATATGATATCCTAAATAATTAAGTAGTATATCATGTAGCTAAAAATTATCAATAACAGAATTCATTTTCAGTTCAGTTAGAATCTTAAACATTATCTAAACTAGATAATGAACAGTTATGTTTAATTTCAGAGGGGAAAAAGTAATATACCAAAACTAAAAACATATATATAATAATAACATTAGTTTAATAGAATAAATTCTTTGCCATAAATTTAACTATTTTTTTTTTTTCCTTTTTGAAATTAAGAATGGGGAAAAAATTAGCATCAATTTTTAAACTACATAAAATATAAATTTGTGCTAAACAATTACTTCTATACAGACAAATGTTTTATTTTATATATTAAATCATATTTAATGTCTTGTGTTCCTAAGGAAATCATAAATAGTGTACAACAATCATTACTAAAATCTTTTTGATAGCAAGCTTCCTTACTCTGACTTTGAGATGTACGCCATCATGTCGACAGCCTTTTCTTTGAGCTGGATCTTGGCTGCAGTGATGTTCATGCAGTGGTCAGCTTCAGAGTGGACATCGGTGCTTCCGTGATCATGGCTTCAGCAGCAGCGCCGGAACTGGGTACTTGCAAATGGTCCTGAAGAGTACCGTTCCCCGTCAAAGATCGAGCATTCAGATTGGGCTGAAATTTGTTCTTAAATTCGGCCATCTCTTGGATTAGCTGAGTCAATTTGCAACCATCTTCATTCTCAGAATCCATATCAGCAGAGAGATCAATCAGAGCATCCGGAAAATCTTATGATCGAGCATCGAAAGCATAGATAAATATAATTGAGTGTCAGGAAAATTCCAAAGCTCGAGTGTCCGTTCAGTGACAAGAAAGATTTAGAGTTACGATGTGAAATACTTTTGGGAATGGGTATATCCTTTATTTACATAGCACTTCCTTGGGCAGGAAATGCTAATTCAAAGAAATCTTATTTCAAATTGCTCTTGAGATAAGAGTGAATTTGGCGTAAAAAGATAATATATATAATAACCATAATATAAAAAAGTGGTAAGCACTTGTGGAAATTGAGAAAAATGTTGAAATGGTTTAAAATTCTTCGAAACTGAAAGCTTACAACAAAAATTGATTGATTTTAACGTATTACAGAAGAATAACTGGAATTGAGCTACCCTGAAGAAAAATTTACTAACAATAAGCATGAAATATGTAATTGCAAACACCCGCAACAGCTCACGGTATATAATTGCATTTCTTCTGCCCACAAGACATTATTTGATGTTCCTTACGCATGGTTTGATTTTGAAATTGCAAGAAATACTTCCTTAGCCGTAGTAGAAAATTCATCTGATTGGTGCCTAATGTCTCTCCCATAACTTAAAATGATAAGGAAAAATTATGTAATATTTCAATCCTCTCTATTGGTTTTGATAATGATTAGAAGTAATTAAGCTTCAATGCTAAAGTGTTTGCTGAGAAATGAATTTACATATTTTGGGAAGTAAGAATACATACATTTTTAATATTTGCTTACGAGGGGTATATTGATGATTATTGTTTTAGATGAGATATACAAAATGTTGCAGATATGATTAAAATAACTTATGTGGATGTTCGATATATGCGCTCCTAGTATATACACTAAAATATTAACAATAAGTTTGTATTGTTCAAGATTCGAAGTACGTGTAAGTCAATCATGGAATGTGGGAAAAAAGGTTCATCTGGGCCTCAAAGGTGAAATATCCATTTACGAGCAAATAAAGTTAGTGGAAGTACTCAAAAAATATACTTGATCGAGTATCAAGGTTATCACTTGAGGTCGGGATATTTTTGAATTTCAGCTTATCAGTCGCCAGATGGCGCCAGACATTTATTTCAAATTAGATTGAGATTACAATGGATTACAAGCTCATACCACTCAGGTGCAGAGTGACCTCGCGCAGGATGCAGCAGACCCTACTTGTTTATAATCGGGTAATATAGAAGGTACAATGAATTTTGAAATGTAAAAGGAGATAACTTAATAATGATGAAGATAAAGTTTTTAAAAGTGTAATGTAGATATAGGCTGCAGAAAACTATGTTAATTTGAAGTTTAGATTTATTATATTTATTTAGTAAATTTTATAAGTTGTATAGGCATGTTTGGACAATTAAATAAATGTAGGATTTGATTTATTATCTTTCACAATAATACATTTATCAGGTTCTTTGTAGGTGAATTTTTAAAATGTTCCTGAAGCTAATCAGATTTTAAGAAAATATCTTTATGGCTTCATCTATTGATCACGATAAGAGTGAAAAAAAATTTAGGATATGAGAGCTAGAATTCGAAAAACTTCACAGCGACATTTGATACTATTCCATTACGATATCTTTATAACAGCGCTAACCCAGTAGGCTATTTTTTTTTTTTTGGTTTCTTTAATAAAGAGTTGGATGTATGTATGAATGGCGAAGTTGCCTGTAAAAATGAGAAAAAGTAATTTGAACATAATTAATTATTTAAAATTGCTGTAGGTCTATTTTTATTTTTAATATTCGTAAAATTATTTTCTGGGAGTTGTTGAATTAGTGAATTAAGAATATTAGAATGGGTATATAGGCTTAGTTATTTATTCCAGGTATTGCTAAGTAGTTTCTAAATTATTCATTTGTAAATCGATAATCTAAACGATTCTAATAAAAATATTATATTTAGTAACATAAACTGATTGTTGTTAATTATAAAAATCGTAAAGTTTTGTGTTGTAAACCAATCGTCGTTTCATTATAGCCTATTATTTTTCATTTGTTTTTCCTATTACATTTTTATAAATTAAGAATTATATAATATTTAAATTATTCTAAAAGTAGTGCAACTTATCGATTATATTCTTGGTAGCTATATTGGAATACAGATGATTTCCGTTTACCTACTATAAATCTGATATATGAAAATGATGATAGGCATATTGCTTTAGTTAATAGAAACTGCTTTAAAAAATAAATTTTTTAAAAGAGTTCCTTATTAGAGCATGCATCCCATTAGTAGCATGTTTCATAATCTTATTTATGTTACTTTATTAGTTCAACTTTTAGATTTAGATTAATAATTTGAATTACCTTAAAGAATCTGGTGCTCTTGCTAGGCCATAATGAAACGAGGTTTGGTTTACAACATAAAACTTTACGATTTTTACAATTAACAACAATCAATTTAAGTTACTAGATTTAATTCCTTTATTAGAATTATTTAGATAACCAATTTACAAATGAAAAATTTAAAAACAACTACTTACCAATACCTGGAGTAAATAACTCAGCCTGACTCAATTTAGTGCAATTCCGAGTAATCAAATTCCATACATTTCGATTAATAATTAAAGCATCACACCCAAACAGTACATTTTAAAACTTTTCAAAATACTAATGTATAAAAACAAAATAACAAGAAGAATATATTAATGTAAGAAAAAAAACAAAAATAACTCATCTCATTGCAGCAAAGCGAAGCCGGCGAGATTAGCCATAAAGACCATCAGCTCTCTAGTGATCTGGGATTTTTAACAAAAGGACGAATCCTTTCTTTAACTCGCGTATTTGCATTTCATTTATGCTTTTTTCATGTAGTGCTAGAGATATTGTAATTATTTAATTAATTACTGGATGTAAACTATTTAGTTTGCGAAAAGTGGCAGTATAATCTTCATAAATGTTTTAAAAATTTGAAAATAATAAAACTTATAATACCATGCTGTATTAAGTAGTTTTGATATTTTTTTTTTTATGTTGAAATCTTTAA
Source organism: Caerostris extrusa (assembly GCA_021605095.1). Classification (NCBI taxonomy): domain Eukaryota; kingdom Metazoa; phylum Arthropoda; class Arachnida; order Araneae; family Araneidae; genus Caerostris; species Caerostris extrusa. The sequence continues at coordinate 208,372 of BPLR01016882.1, forward strand.
TTAACTTTACTGCCTAATGTAGAAATTTAAAAGTGTTACTCTTATTTGGAAAATATTACAAAGCGCTATATGAATATCAAATATTTCCAATCTACCACTATTATTATAAAACTTTCTTTTATATTTTGACATCTGGTTAGAGTCAAATAATAAATTTGCTAATGTTTTCGTTAGTTAGATAAAGGTCCGTTTATTAACGTGACCTATGTTATATATATATATAAGAAAACTGTTCATATTATTTAACATAATTCACGGGATTGGAGTGGGATAGCATATGATTACATCTGCTGACTTAGTGTTGCTACTCTATTGGGTTCAGTTTCTGGCTCCATTCTAAAGAATTATTTATGTTTTAGAAAAAAAACTGAATTCATATCCTGGATCTAAGTTTTTGAATGAATATGTGTTAAACAAAAAGCAGACAAAATATATTTGCGAAACGTATTCATGAAAGTGTGGCAGTTCTAGAGAAATCTTATGAAATTAATCATGTGAATTATCATTACTTATGATGCTGGTTTTATATTGATTAAAAATCATCTTGGATATAAGAATTTTGGAAGAAAAATAAACCAAACTGCTTTGTCGAAGCAAACAATCGAAGTACTGCCTCCATAGTGCACCTGAAAGACCATATTCTTGCTTACTCTTTTGTTTTTCTTTTAGCCTTAGATAAATCAGCTGATATATGTGATCAAACTCATTCAATCACATTTCTGGAGGAGTAATCGATCATGGGTCTCTTCATGAAGAAATCAGAAGGTCAGACATATTTGACCAAATGATGACATGTTTAAAAATTCAGTAACTAGATTAGTAAGCTGACCACTATTTACATTAATAAGAGCACCGTCAATAGGTAGGTAGGTTTTCTGGAACTGTAATTTTACATGAAAAGTTTTAATATTTCTCTACTGAAGTGAAATTGTATTATACGTTAAGAACCTGTATGAGAAAAAAAAATCTAAATTTGAAGCACATTACAGAGGTGGAAAATCTGCGCCAATTGCTCCAAAATTCATCGCTTGCTACATTCTGCTACAAAAACGGGAAATGTATTTCTGCTCCAAAAATGAGATATTTCCTTTATTTTGATTTACTTACTGGGAAAAATAGCCTAATATGAATGAGTCTGTCTTCAGACTTAAGATCGTTGTTAGAGGGGGTTAGAATTAATCAATGGTATCAGAATTCTGCTTTTATAACGTTTCTGCTGGCGATAGGATTTATTGGTTAGGTCGATATTTGTCATAGGGCAAAAATATTTTTAAATGATTCTACTCGATATTGTAGCGCCATCTATTGCTTATTTTAGGAACAAATAGGTTAAATAATTTTTGTGAACATATACTAATAAATGTTTCTACAAAAAATTATTTCAAATAAATGTATTAATTTTAAATTTCATTAATATTTTACATTTGTAAATTATTCACCTATACGTAATTATTGTATATTCTCCTTATATATGACATATTGGGTCATTTTTGTGCTACATTTTGTGTTTTCCAAAATTGGATACATATAATTTTAGATTTCATTATAAAACTAAAAAAACACTACTTTTACTTATACAAATAGAAATAACTTATAGTAAACATGTAAGCATTTTTTTTTCGTACTCAATCGAAACTCATATGATTTGATACTTTTAAATTTTAAATGAATCCTTTATTTCTTTTTTACTATTTATTTAAAATTATTTATATTTCAATTAAATAACTTATTTAATGTAAAAAAAAAAAAAAAACATGCCAAAAAGAAAATACAGGGAAAATTTAGTATACTTTTTCTATTAAATAATTTAATAATCATATTTTTATATGAAATCCATTAAAAATATTCATTGCTAAGAATTCCTAAATATTCAAAGTTGCAAGAAGGATAAAAAAAATAGTTGGCTTTTAAAAATACAAAAAGTATTAATAAATAAATCCATTCATTACTGAAATGTATCCAATTCCTTTATGGATTGGATACATTTCAGACTAATATGAATGAGCATTATTTATTGATATAGATTAAATAAAAAATTATTTTATTATCTATGCATTAAATGAAAATTAATTTTTAACATGCGATTCTAATTTTCTTCTTAAGAATACATTAATAAATTAGTTTCATATTGAATTTCGAATATCATACGAAATAATTGAGTTTGATTTAATTTCGGTACAAATCATATGATTTTATTTCATATCATTGAAATTCATTAGTATGTGCCGTGAAGTTTGAAGAAGAACTGTTAATGTAAAAATGTACTGCTACGAAACCACACACACAGAGATAATGCTACTACAAAAATGTAATCTACCCTGCTACGAAACTACTGAAAGCTGCTACAAAAATGCAGTTCGCCCCTGCTACAAGACTGCTACGGAAATAAATTTTTTGATTTTCCACCCCTGATATTATGATATCAGTTGTAAAGTGTAAAAATAAAACAAGAAAATAAAGGGAATATTGTGAACTTTTGGGTTTGAAATATGATCACATTCTTCATTATGAGGTGCGCTGGCTTTTTTTAGAGAACAAGTTCTCAATTTGAAAGCAGGAAAACAATGTTCGTAAGACAAGGAGTAGTCTGAGAAAAAAAGTCTTGTTGTGAAATGAGAGATAACTATTTGATATCGTATTTATAGTAGAGGTATATGAAACATTTATTACGTAATAAATATTTATTTGATATCGTATTTATAGTAGAGGCCATCAGCCTATTAAACTTTTTTTTTCCAATGGCAGATTATGAACAATTACAGCAATAAAAAGAACAACAAAAAAAAAAAAAAAAAAAAAAAAGAAGAAGAGAGAATACAACAAAATATGCTGAAACAGAATTCATTAATCAAACATATCTCTAGCCTCCCAATATCGCTCGGCAAGAAAAGTCTTGCTCAGAGCAGGATAGTGAAGTAGATTCGTGGAGTCCATGGCCTCTCCAGAGGTGCATATCGGGGAAGGAACAATTTTGAGTCTGTAAAGATGTTTCGCAGGCAGTCGGTTGTCAAAGCCTACTTAACATTGTTACGTAAATTTGAAACTACAGATAAAAAATAAATTTTCATAGTAATGATATCTTATAAATGATATCAGAGCATTCAAATGAAATTAAAACTGTTTATTACTCAGTTAGAAAGCGGGTATTTAAATAAATTTCAGCATTTAAAGAGCACAGTGAATCTGTTGAAGGTAATAGCAACTTTATAGAACATTCTGAGATTCCTGCAAGAGGCTACATAGCTATTTTTCCTAATCAGATTCCAAATTAGAAATGCTAAATGTCTTTCTAAGTCAAAAAATTTAGAAATTACTAAAAACGCATTTTGAATAGTAGATTTGGTTTCATAGTTTTTATGATGTAGACTTTTTATGAACTTATGAATATATTTTAAAAGGAATAGTAAATTCAAGATTAACACTGCATTTGCTTACCATCTTCTTTGATTAATACTATACAACTGCAGAAAAATAGCACTCTACAAAAAACACTAAGCGATAATATCATGTTTAACTAACTAAAATCAGATAGAACTGTAAGGTTGATAATACAATCCTAATAATATTCACAATATTTTCAAAATAAAGCTTTTAAAAAATATTTCATTAAAAACTTAATAAAAATAAATTGTATTTATTATGTATTTTAATCATGTTCCTTTCCTTTACTACAAGAAAACCCTCATTGTTTACATCAATAAATAAATGTTTTAAGAATGAGGATTTATTCATCACTTAAGATCCCCGCTCCCAATTTTAGAATGTCATTGAATGAAAATTCTTGCTTAATTCTTTAAAATTAAAAGTTTCTCATATTTGAATTAGTATTACTCTGTTGAAATTTACTCCTTATGCTAACAAAACTTAATAGATTTAAATTTATGAATTTTTAAATGTTAATACATTTTCATGAAAAAACAAAACAAAAATATAGCAATCCTAATACATTGAATAAATAATTTTTTTTTTTTTCATACAACATCAATATTTCCATTGTTTTAATAACACTAATTACCATAAATTCTTTTATTTAATTATGTGTGTTGTACTTTGAAAGACTACTGGGGAAATTCAGGATATTATATCCCTTTTCTTCACTAAACCAACATTCTCATCAAAGTTCTCTATGAAAATAACTTAGCGCTAGTAGAACTTTTTAACAAAAGGGG